>VXAY01005130.1:42737-80266 GCA_013399855.1 Oxyruncus cristatus
CCGTGACCCAGGGAGGGGTGGTGACTCTTAGGAAACCCCCTGAAACTCCTTGTGGAAGGAACCTCCATGGAGCCCTATACTCCGTGGTGACGACATGGTGATGTGAGTGTTCCCTCCAAGCCCATGGTAAACCCTCAGTAGCCGCAGACAAGCAGCTAGAGGTGGGAGGCAGACTCCCCTACATTCCGATGGGGAGAGAGAGAGATTTTCTAGCTGTTACCTTAATGACTTTTTCTTCTCCTTCTTCCTCTAGACTGTTTTTGAAGAAAACAAGGAGGGGTGGAATTTGTAAATATGTAAGTTTGTTATTGTAACAAAACTAGTTAGGGTTGTCGTGTGTGTAAGAATTCCCTTAGTTCTTATTGTGTAGCAATAAATTTTAATATTACTCCCCATGTCAAGAAATCTGTTTTGTCTATGTGAACTTTTCTTACCTATTAGCAAAATTTATGGGTTGATAAAAACCATGCAGAAATCACAGCGCTAAACCATTGACAGCCTCTTATAAATACCGAACTATAATCATGTCTAAAGCAATATGCTGCAAACAAACAAATATGTTGCAAGTCCCTCATCGGACTTCTGATAGAAAGAAAGCCTGCAGAACATGGGATAGGAGGGATATGGAAGATAGTGTTGATAATGGCAAAGATTTCCACATTATACGTGATTTTCAATATCTGAATTATTTTAATGCAAAACATATGATAAAAATAAATATGTCTTGTTTTCTGAAAGCTCTGTATAGTCATCTAGCAAAAATGCTGGTGTAACTTCACAAAGTCTAACTAGGAGGCAACACGCACAGTTTGTACTTAACAGATACAAAGAAGACAAAGGAAGTGGTTGTTTCGAGAATATGAAAACTACCTAAGGTATGAAAGCCTTCCCACTAGATGTTATGGATGATCAAAGTTTTACACTGCTTCAAAGCAAGACTGAAAAAACTGATTGAAAAGAAGTCCACTATGGGCAGCTAAACAAATAAAGGATATCTCCAACTCATGTTCTTCCTAAATTGGAGCTGTTTGAAGGCTGGGTAAGTACTCAGAGAAGCATTGTATATCATTGTTCAGAGTCTGTATTCTGCTTGAGAAATTATTTTTTGGTCATCACTAGGAATGGAATACTGGGACAGGGCATTCTTCAATATGACCTTGTTTATCTATTCTTACAGTCTCTCTCTCTTTGTTTCAGTTTTTCTGACTTTTTCTACATTGTAATTCTATTCTTCCTTTATCAAATTGTTCACAAGATTAATTTGTATATCAGAATCTCATCATATGTCACTGCCATTGTCCTTTATTCGATATGAAATCTGCAGGGCTCATAAAAGTTTATTCATATGACTTAGTGACATTCCTTGTTATGCATGACATGTTGTGCAGAGGAATCTTCCTCCTACCCTAAGTGATCTCATTGTTGCCATGAAGTTGACAAGGTATTCATACCTTGTCACTGGAATACAATAGCTACTTTTACAACCTATGTGCTTCACTAGAAATTAGGCTTATCTCAGGCAATTTTTTTTTTTTTTGCACATACTGTTTTATTTCTCAAGATAGTGTATTATATAGAGTGAATTTTCTTTCCATCCAATACCTCAATACAAGTCCTTAGAAAAGTTTGAAATAATGCAATCAGTCAGCACATGCAGGCCCACATGCAGAATTCTCTGCTCTCTTCAAGAATATAAATTTGTAAATTAGCAATTTTATCTGCCGATCCAAATATCTACACATACAGTGACCTATTTATTTATTTTTTTTTTATTTTATTTTGACTTGCAGAGAACTTCTTCAATTCTTAATATGTTCTATTGAATGATGGGTAATACTAATTTCATTTCATCTTACACCATGAGGTAAGCATAAAACCAGAAAATGACAGGAGATTTTCTCATTACAGCTGAAAACAGTATTGTATAGGAGAAAGAAGAGGATGTTTTTACTTGTTCCTCTAACACAATTTTCAAAAAACATGGCCAAAGATATTAGTAAAACACTGTATTTATAGATCATAATTGCATTTTGTATTTTTAATTTTTTTTTCCCCATCTTCCTCTGCTAAACAGTTAAGAGTCTAATTTTTGGGTCAAATCACAATTTTGTTCTAGTATTTTGGAGTCTGGGCTTTTTTGTTTATTTGTTTGTGGGTTTGGGGTTTTATTTTTCCCACAAATGTAATAAAAATTTAAAAAGTCAAACTGATCTTGACTTGATAGGGAAATTGCCAAGAATGTAAGCTATTCATAAAAGACACAATAGGAAATAACCTTCCCCTTCAAATTTTCAAACAGTGAAACTCTACATGAAGAGATAAAAGAAATAATTGCTTGAAGAGCAGCTACTCAGAAAGCATTTTTAACAATGTATGGATGTGTCACTAATTCCTAACTGCTGTCAGAATAATTTTCTTTTGAAAAATGGTTACATTTAAGTGGAATTTGTGTTTTCCAGTTTTTTAATGTAGTAGGCATCAAATGAATATTAAGGGCATACATTTATGACTGATGAGCTTAAAGAGGAATATAAAAATTATTTCAATATTTAGGTGGCTTAAGTTATTGTAGGTTCTGCTAAGACAAATCATTTTCTACTACTCTATTCCTTGCATATAGATCTTTTGTCTCTTGTCTGGTCAAGAAGGGCATTTCTGTGTATTGCCCTGCTTTACTCTACAGTGGAAAGAGATAAAAAATTTCCCCATCTCTAAGGGTATTTTCTCCGCGGAATTCTTCATACCTGTATATGTTTGAATAGAAGGTTAGAGTATTTTAAGCCTATATTGTTTTGGTTCTTTACATATCTTCTTTGCATGGAACTTTTAACCTTCTCATAAAAAGGCAGCTCTGGCTTGATATTATTAATTATGCAAATGAGTCACAGCTATGAATAGCATATCTGAAAGTGAACAGGTGATCAGCCGAGCTATTTTGGCAGTGAAGGGTCTGCTTAGGATCCTGGCTTAGGAACAGTCTGTAGATTCTGTTGTCAGCACTGGATTCACCATGATGACATACAGATGTTCAAAGAGACAGGAAAGATGCCTGGGTAGCCTAAGAGATAAGGTTTGTTTTACACCACGGGGAGCTAAACATTTAGAGTTTTCTTATGGAGGAGAGGACCTCATTCACTGATGTATAAAGCAACCTTGTGCCTGTCAATTTATGTTGCAAGAGGCACTCATCCTCCTCTCATTAGCCTACAAAAATACTTTGAAATCCTATCTGAGAGAGTCACCTGCATATTTGTGTAAAACACAAGGTAACTGCATGCTTTTAGGGGCTTGCAGAAGACTATCTCTGAGTGTGCAAGTCAAACACAGGTGATGAACAACTTCAGAGGAACAGTTGTATGTGAATCTATCTTATATTTCTGAGAAGGTTTGAAGGGACAGGCTAAATGTACAGTTGATAAAAAATATCTACATGGAAGATCGTTTCTGCTTCCCCTCCAGTGTGTTCTGTGTAGGTCCAGAGATAAATTGCAATCAAGTGGGTTATTCCCATGAGGTAACTGAGGAAATGGGTAGTGCTAGCTTGGCATCTGTGAAATCTTACTGTGGTAGAAAGGAAACTAATTGGTTTTCTCTTCCCATAAGAGCAGACTTTCACTCACAACACCAGCAATGTACTCAATATGATGCCATGCCAATCCCCAAAGTGAATTATCTATTTGTTACACTATGTCTTCTAACTGGTTTCAGGTTTTCAGATAGCTTTCAGCTAGCTCTCACAAGACAGACTACAAATGAAGATGCATGGCTAAAAACAAAATATCAAAAAATATTTTCTGCACCTTGGAGGCTGGATGAATGAAGGGAAAGTTGAATGCATACAGATAAAACTAAACCATTGTAAAAGCAATTAAAGCAATTCTTCTGTCTTCTGTACAAATGTTCCAAATCCTTTTTAAAAAACTTCAGTGCTGCAAATATTTATTATTATTGCTTTCACACTCTGTAAAATACAAAATAAAAGCGAAATTCAGTGAAGAGAGATAGAACAAAATAAAAGCTATTTAGGCAGTGAAACATGATTTCTATTTGATGCCTTACTCACTTGCCTAACTGTAGAAACTCTACGTGTCACCTAAAACCTGCTGCCACTACACTCTTTCCAGTATTTTTCCACTTTTTGACCCTTCCCTGTCCTACATGTCCCGTATTTCTTCCCACCAGTCTGAAGATTACAACTGAAAAAAGCTGAAGCCTCACCACTCACCATACCTGAACATGAACTGTAACAACCAAAGCAGATGTCCACTAGGCTCAGATGCCAGCCTTTGCCTCAATGGGGGCATCAGTCTGGGGCTCTTCTCCGTACCCACCACTGGCTTCAAAAAAACCTGTACGAATTTGAATCTTTGAGGCCTGTTGTATTTCATTCAGACTAGTCAGCTCCATGTTGCTGGAGGAATAAGGGGAGGAAAAGCAGCTAATTCTGTACGATTGTTTCTTTAGACACACGCAGTGCCAGAGATACTGGTGCACAGCACACGTCATAAGGCAGCGGCTCATGAACCATTTAAATGTGTTCAGGCACTTCTTAAATGTCTATTACCGTATAGCGCAGAGATGGAGCAATGTAGAGACTGATCACGCTGAACACTTTTTTTAAAAATGCCTACTAAATTATATTCTATGACATGCTCACAAAAACCCCTAATTTATTGTATAGAAAAAATTAGAGCACCTACTGTTCCATTTCTCCAGTGCTGGTCATCAGAACTGCCTACTGCTTCTTCTTTCTTTCGGGGGACCCATATATTTAAGAATGTATTAAAATTTGACTTTTCAATTACCCCAGATTGGCATTAATATCTATATTTGTTGTTTTGAGGTTAGTGTAAGCACGGGAAGGTCCCTATTTTGGACATCCTGCAAGGACCTGTTGCTCTCTTCCTACAACAGCAGATTTTGTGATGTAGGATCATTCAAGTAATCTATTAAACATATTCTAATTACTGCTGATACACCACCTATTTACCAAGACGATCTTTGAGATGGGAATAGATTGGTCTAGTACAATCAAACCTGATTTCTCCTCTCTCTTATCAGCACAGAAGGATAATTTTGACAAGTGTTATTTTATCTCTTCAAAATTAGGAAGTGGCATACACTGACATGTTTAGTTTTTGATGCCACATTTTATAAAATTTTGCTGTTGTGGGGACTATGCATAGACTATGAGCTTTAGAGAGTAGATGAGTGAATTTTTATTTTTACCTTGTAAGGTAAGTAAATTATTGTAATTAAAAACCTCTGAAGAGCACAGAATACAGTGAAGAGTTTGAGCAGTGCAAGGAGAAGTTGTCCTTCTAAGAGCAGCTAAGCAAGCTGCATTTGAGTTCAAGTAGATGTTTTAATGAAGAGCAATAACCTACATTTCTTCCTAAAAGTAATTTAAAATGGTGTGAGACCAACCCAGGAAATTTCATTCAAGCTGAACAAAATTCATAACCTGGCCCAGTTCGCTTTCAGATTGCTACATGGAGACAATTGTATAATAGCAAGGCAACTCAAGGTTTAAGCGCTTTTCAAAGCATCTTGTTGTCATACTTACAATATCAGCATGTTTTGTCATGCTCAGATTTCATCCCAATCTAATCAGACAATCTGCTACATAACACTCCTGGGGCTGCCTCTGTATCAGTCTTCCTCATTGTTTAAATGCCCTGTAGAGTTGATTTCTCCAGGTAAAGTACAACGTGGGCAAGAGAGGGAAGAAAATAATTTACCACCCATACATAATGTTCTAGCTGCAATTAATAAGATGTGAGAATGTTCAGCTGCATATCCACAAGAGATATTTCCACTATGAAATGAAATTGAATCAATAAACCATAACAGTTAAACAATTGCTAGGAAATAAACAGTCATGTTAAAACTACATATAAGCATATTACAGACTTCCTGATTTTTTAATATAGCTAAAGGTACCAAACAGAACGGGATATTCATTTGAGGACTAAAAAAGTTTTACAAGGAATTAATTTCAGTCCTAATTTTTCAAGTGTCATTTTGAAGCAATTGTGGTTTTCTTTCTGTCTTCCAAAGGGTAAAACCCAGAACTCAGTAAATTAAATAGTTTTCTAAATCAGTGTAAAAAAAAAAAAAAAAAAGAGAAAAATGGATACTTCACAAGACTTCCTATGTTCTTTGGCATTACTTACATAGCTTCTCAGAATTCCAAGACAAAGGAGGCGTTTTCTAAAACAGTGGTTTATTAATCCACTTTAAAATAAGCAATGTAACATTACACGTTACAGTGTGTTTTATTTGTGTGGTCTCTGACATGCTTCTTTCGGAAGAAAATAATCCAAAACAGGCCTTTGGATTGAGGGAATGCCCTTGAAACTTCAGAGTTCAGCAAACAGAAGAATCCCAGCCTGAAGCTGGGAAACTACAGCTTGTTAAGAGACAGACAAATTAAAGTGAGGAGCAAAGAAAAAAGACTACAACAGATTGGAAATTATTGTTTCTAGGGACAAGAAGTTCTCAGCCATTTGGAAAATCATGAGTTAATAGAAGGATGGATCTACCTTTACAAATACAGAGTAAGCAGGGAAACAGGTAATACAGAAGCCTCACTTATATCCATCTATCTGTCCGAATTAGTATTTTTAAGCTTTCTTTATGTCAAAACTTACCTAATACTTAACCGGTTGACATAGTAAGTAAACAGATTTTTCTTTAATTTAAAGACCTTTCCTACTCTAGAGTATTTGGCATCAGCAAGTCTCAGCAGTTCCTTCTCAAGTTCTACACAAATTGCAGTGCCCAACACAATACTTTCTTTATTAATATTTTTTTTTAAATTAATTTATACCGAAAATAAATCGAATTTTGATTAGAAGAAATTCTAAGCAAACCTGGACACATTCAAGCTCCTTCTTAAGGTAAGGGTCACTTGCGTGGGTGGAAAAATAGGGGACATAAAGATAAGTACACAAATATATGCAATATTTATTACACTACAAAAACTGAATTTATTTTACTTCTGAAAAGGATTGCCAAACATTGGTCTATCTCATACTTCAGATTTGAATTTTTATTTAATACAATGTCATCTTTCCTCATGTTTCTTTTGTTCATTATAACTGGTTTCAAATAATTGAAAAACATCTCTTCTCCCCCTCACTCCTCTCTCCCTCTTCCCCCTGCCCCAAAGGTAAGACTATTTAAATTGAGTTGCACAGTTATAAGACATTTCTATTACACCTCACAATACCTGTTCCATGAACAGAGCAAGGAAATTAAAATGTGATTATCTTAGACTCTAAGGATTAAACCTTTGAATTTTGAGACTCTGTCTTCTGTGTTGTCTAGACTGGGCTATTGCATAGTATTCACATAGAGAATGAATAAAAAAATCCACAGCCCTAGAATAGGAATTGTATTAAAACTATTTGCAGTTTATTTTCATGTTCTCCTACAACTCTGAAGCAGAAAAAAGCCTATCTTGTTTTAAAAAGAAGAAGTATTATTTCTCTTAGGTGTGTGTTCTCCCTTATTTTTAATGGTGATTATCCCCTTAGTCCCTAACAAGCTAGCTCCTTCATGATTTGTGTATATTCAGTATAAATATGACCTCACTGTCTCTAATAGGGTGTCAGAAGTTGGAATTGAAACAAATGTGCTCTCCAGGAGTCTAAAAAGCTGAGCCAGCAGTTCAGACTCTGGAATAGTAGTGGGAGACTATCAGTACCTTCTACAGAAGAGCTGAAACACTTTTCTATTCCTTTTGATGGGAATAAGTACTAAACATACAGTAGAAATATGCCCTATCTTTTACTCTTCAGAATTATGGGATTAACTCTTTTTCTCTCCCAGAGCACTTCCTTAGGGAAAGCCTGATACTGAGCACCTGTCAAAAGGTGAAGTAAAGCATTTAATGAAACCAAATCGTAGTGGTATAGCAGAATGCTAAGTACCCAAAAAAGAACTTTCTCTGTTTACTTATTGATTAGAATAATGCAGTGGCATACTTCTATCCCTTTTTTTTCTTTTAAAGTTAATGTCTATTCTTGAAAAATATCTTTGACTCAACTCCTCCCCCCCCCAGTACTTTCCCTATGCTAAAAGTGCAGTTCTGTAATCCTTGCTGTTGTATGAAGCAAATGAGTACGTTGTGCCTGTGAATCTGCACCGCGTATGTATGGCCTCTGTTTCTGGTGTGACTTACTTTGCTCTTTTCCTCAGATGTTTGAAATGTGAGTGTGCCTCTGATCCCTCTCTACTTTCACAGTGTTAAACTGTCACTAAAAATCATGTTTTCCACTGATGAAATTGGTGGAGACTGGTAATCAAGCCTCTGGCATTACTTTCAGGTACCAAATTGAGTTTGCCTGCACAACAGCTAAAAAGCTTTTGGGTTTGGATATGCAGTGAGCAGATTCACTATAGAAATCACTGAAGGAGAACAAATCTGAAAAAAAACAAGACATCAATTTTTTTTACCATAATCATATCTCAAGGACAGATTATTCTTAAGTTTTAAACCAAAAATCCAATTTGAATGCTAGGCAGAAGCTGTGCAGACACAAAAGTTGCACAGAGATGTATCAACACTTTTCTGCAGCTTAGATAAAGTGCAGAACTGACACACAGAGTCTTTATATATGCTTAGGTCACTAAGCAATGGAAAGCGATTTGGGAAGTAAGGAAAAGCTGATGGACTGTGACATTTCTTCTGTTTATGTGTCTACTTCACTGACACTTGACAGTTATTAAAGTTGTTCTCATGTTTGAGGGAGTCATTTCCAATTGCCTGTACATGTAAAAGCTTTCAAGAGAAATACAATGTATCACTTCAAGAGTTCTGCAATTTAAAGTTTTTCCTATTTAAACCTCTACTTTATACAAATTTGTCAGGCAGAACAAGAGAACAAGCATTGAGTTGTTCTGACACTTTTATCTTTCCTGACTTTTTCTTATGCCCCAGATGCTGCATCTTTACATAATGACAGTGAAGAACTGACATAACATGGCTTTCACATTTCAAATTAGGTGATGTATTTAGTTTCCCTTTGAAAGCCTGTGACTGGGTCCTCATTTGAGGACGTAACTTGTCCTTATTTGAGGACAATTTTTGTCAATACAGAGAGACAAAGATGCCTGTTCCAAAGTCAGCTGTGAGACAACACAGGATGAAGACTGAGCTAAACGAGCAAATGACAGATATAATTCTGAAAAGTATGGAAAAAAGCCACACACAAGCCAGATGACACTTAAGGAAATTGCTCCAAAAAAGATGCCTACCTTCTTGTAGGCACACCCATCCTCTCACAAGATGTTAAGGTTTGGGTACAAGTGACAGTTATGGCATTTATATGCCATAATGTACTTTCTAGAACGGGGAAAATTCAGCTGATGTTTCTCCCAGGCTGTATTTGTCCCATAAGCCGACAAATAGATCTTATTGGCTTAAAAGACTTAATAAATACAGCTATAGTTTCCATGATTCTGAATTGCATAAGCACAGTCTAAAAGCTAAGATGTTTGTGACTACCTGTGCCTCCTACTAGCTTGGAAAATGAATGTTACAGACTCTACATGCATGGGTTTTTTCCCTTTCAAATATAAAAACAAACCAGTGTGACTTAAGCAGAAAGAACAACAAACAGAAATTAAAAGTCCCAAAACCCCATATCCTCTAACATCTCTTCTTTCGGGTAGCAGCAACTTGGCCTGCTCCACTAAGACTACCACTCATCTGTTTTGAAAGAACTCTATGTGAGAGTCAAGCATCAAGTAAACTTCTGGGCTCCTAAAGCATTAAAATCTGCTGCCTGGGCCTCATTCCTGTCAGTACAACATTCCTGTTCCTGTGGGCTTGTTAATCTGTTGGCCACCTCTAGAAAGCTTTCTGTGTAGAAACAGAATGCAGAAATATACTTTGAAGTCTATATCGACAAATATGTTAATTAAATGTCAATCATAAGATCTATTCAGTAAGATTCTACTGCCAAGCCTATCAAACTTTCTAGAGTTGGACACTGAAATAAAAGCACATTAAGGAACGATAAAATCCACACAATATTACTTTCATTACATTTTTTCATGAAGAACCTAATTTTCATAAAGAACTTAATTTTCTGTTTTCCAGCAACCGAAATCAGTGGGAGATTTTCCTGAACATGCCTGAGGAAGAAGAATGGCACTATTCTCAGTGAACTCATTCATCTTTCTCTCTGTCAGTATTTAGTTATATGGTAGCAAAAAGTCAAGAAGGCTATGCACAAGATATGGTGTTTCATATGAATCAAGGAGATGTAGTTCAGGAATGAGTAATGAAAAAATGAGGGCATTAAGTGACAGAGTTGTCCATGTTTGCATATCCATAGGAAAGACATCTATCACAGTGCATTTTCAAAGATTATCAAGAGCTATATCACAACAATACTGTAAGTCCAGCATTTGGACTGCTAAGGAGGTGTGATTAGTAAGTATATCAGAATGACTACTTTTTCTGATAATGTTATTCTGTGAGACAATTTGTGGTCTTGGAAGAAAAGATGAAATCTAAATCAAGTTTTCAGATCATGGAATTGAAGTTGATGTAAGAAAATTAGTGTGACTAACTTTAGCAGTAAGAAGAAAAAGTAGGTGCTTGTGCATAAAGACAAACTATCAGAGGGGAAAAAAAACCCACATATACCAATGTGAGTACGTACCATGTCCTGAAAATAATCTTATAACTTGAAAAGTAAGCATAGAGTGTATTCCTTTGTCTTCATTCAGTTCCCCTCCAGAATCACTTTTTAAATAGCTAAAGCTTTCTCTCAATGGCTAAAGGCTACCTCTCAATGGTTTACACCGACCAAACTTCACTTTTCCAGTTTCCATCTAAGTGCTGCAAATTTCTGTAAAATTTCTACCTGAAAGTTACACTAGTCAGCATAGTGTTTCATACTTCTCACTCAGAACCCAGGCTAAGCTTATCATGTGGCTTTCTGAAAGTGAAAAATCTCATAGATACTTATGCAAATTCTGAGTTTTAAGAGAGAAAGCATACATACAAAGAGAGAGTACATACAAAGGTATGTGCTACTGCCACCCCACATGCATATGATATAACTTTGACCCTAGTAGGTGCTGTACCTACCATATAATGACATATTTGCATGCAAAAAAACCATTGCACAAGAACACAGCTTTCTGAACATAGAAGCAGCTGGTTATGTGTTCCATTGCCACCTGTTACAGGGTTCTATAAAATGGCCCACTTACTTTGGTTCCCTCGTGCTAAGTTTTCTAAATGTTAGCAAAAAAATAATCCTGGGAGAATATAAATCTTTCCCTCGTGGACAAATAAGGGCTACAAACGAACAGCGTTATTGCATACTGTTGTATCCTGATGAAGCCTGCAGAATTTTTAACCTGAAAATAAGAAAATTCAAGCATATACAATTATTGCACATTATTGTATATATACTTGTTATAACAAGTCCTTAGAAGTGTAGTGAGTATGAAGGGTGTATGTGTATATGTATTTCACCTTTGTTACATAATTAGGATTTTCAGGAACATTGAAAAATCTAGGAATCCTGGAATATGTCTGACATGATCCTTGAAAAAACTTCTAAAGAGGCCATCCACAATGCTGATCTTCATTTGAATTTGATTTATATTGTACTAATAAAAAATATGCCTGAATAACAATATGATGGATGAGCCATAGATAAAGGGAAAGAACGCAGAAAATTAATGGGGAAATAAATTGATTATGCCAATAGGCTGGCACCTCTCTTAGGTTGTGTATGTAAGTCAGTAACAAACCTGAGCTCTGTGGGTCTCCTTACTGCCACAAAAGCTATTTTATAACATTAAAGGGAAACTTTTATTTGGTTTGGCGTTTTGGTTTTCTGTGTAGGGTTGGTCTGGCTACCTGCTCTTCAGAAATCCTTGTAATTCCTGAGTGCAATGGGTTCCTGACTTCCCTCAACTATGCAGTCCAGCACAAACTGCCACAGAAATTTCTGGACACACTACAATAAATGCCAAGCTTGGAAGGCATTGTATACAGCAAGATGTTAAGCTGACATACAGGTTGAACACAGGTGTGTCAACATTATTTCAGAATGATTTATTGTCTCCCTGGGAGTTAAATAGGGAGTGTCAGTTTGTGGCTGACAATTTATTAATTACATTTTTAGTTCATAAACTGTGTTTATGATCAGGTTTTAATTCTGAATCCTACTAAACATTTTTATGGTTTTTACTCTAGGGATTCCAAAAGTGATTAAGGAGCTTAGAAAGAAATCCATATTCTTCATTTTAAATGAGTCTATATTTAAAAGAGAAAAACATACACTATTCCTTGCTAAGTATTTTGCCCTCAATGCCTATAATTTACTGGTTTGCATGAACCTATCCCAAGATTAAGTGAATATTTCCCCCCCTCCCCCTTTGTCCTGCTGAGGTGGGGAGTGATGGAGCAGCTTGGTGGGCACCTGGTAGTCAGCCAGGGTCAACCCACCACAGTGTAGTTTATATTTCCTTCTCCATGTATCTGCTTGTTATTATTCACTGACTAAGCTCATACCGCTCAAATCTCAAAATTGACAAAAAAAAAAAGTGGTAAGAAAAAGAAGCTGGTCACTGGAGGGACTGGAAGGTTTGTAATCATTGACAGTATACACTTGAGCTACATGACTCACAGAACCATCAAGGCTGGAAGAGACCTTTAAGATCATCCAGCCTGACCATCAGCCCACTGTAACCCCTAAACCACTAAACCACATCACCCAGCGCCAGATCCAGATGTCTATTAAACACATCCAGGAATGGTGAGTCTATGAAGTCCACCACCTCCCTGGGTAACCCTTTCCAATGCCTGACCAAGTCTCAGCTTAAGGCCATTTCCTCTTGTCCTCTCACTGCAGGCACAACAGAAGGGACCAGTCCCCAGCTGGCTACAACCTCCTTTCGGGTGGTTGTAGAGAGTGATGAGGTGCTCCCTGAGCCTCCTCTTGTGACTAAACCAACTGAGCTCCCTCCCCTATTCCTCATAAAATGTTTTCTAGACCTTTCACGAGCCTTGTCGTCCTTTGCTGGACACTCTCCAGTACATCAATATCCTTTTTAAAGGACAGGTTTCCTATAGCAGAAAAGTGGAAGTTGGAATAGAGTGCTATCAACTTGCAATCCACTTACTAGGACAGATTCCTATCACTCTGAAATAAGTGCAAACACAGAGTGAGCCTCCACACTTCAATGAATGTAGTTAAATCAATATAAATCACTCTTGAAATAACAGAGGAATGATGTGAGTGAATTCTAAATCAAACTCAGGAATTCACCTCATATATGTTTTTTCTCCAGCTGTAAGGAAAATTTTTCAAAATGTTAGTTCAAAAGCACTACCTGAAATTTGCTGAAAACACTTTCAAAATCTCTAATTAGCTTAGACATGATCTAGTAAGTCATCTATAATGTAACATTTGCATAGGTTCAGAACTTATCATATCAATTGTTCCTATAGGTGGAAAAAATAATTTTAAATTATAAAAGTAATCTTAAGCAAATGAAACATTAGCCATTATTAATTTTAAACCCCTACACAATCAGTCCCTCTCAACTGTTATCTTGTTTGAAAATAATTGACTAAGACTTTCAGCAGATTTTTTATTTCACGTGTTTAATACACATTAATTTACAAGTAGAAATTATTAACTTTGCATTTCATTCCCATTTTTCAAGTTACTTATTTTTTCTTCTCCTTCTAGAATTTATTGCTTGTGAAAAAAGTGATGGTTCAGTCACCCTGGAGACTAAATGATGCTAATCCCTTTTCCTTATGAGTGATAACTGAGGGAAAGATCAATATGTCTGAGCTTAGATTAGAATTTTAAAATATTCCTATTTTGATGGAGACTGTCACAAGGTCTCAGATCCTTTGACAAGTCTTAATTTGAGTGTCAAGTGAAGTGGATCAATTGATTATAAAACAAGATCAGCAGAAAAGCTTTAGAAATCAAGTGAGCTTTTGTGGAAGGTGCTAGGTTAAGAGAAGATCCAAAGGCAAAGGTCTGTGGACTCTCAACACTTCTGTAAGTCAGCTGTTCATTATCTGGGGAAATCAGGAAAGGAAAGTGGGTATTCAACACACTCTAAGATACTAAAAGATACTTGAGAAAGTCAAGACTTCATGCCTTGTCAAGCTGATGACTTGCAGGACTTCCCACTCTGTAGAGTCTAGACATCCAGAAAGGTCTCATGCAGGACCACACAGGAATTCTTGGATTGCATACCTTGACATGCATTATTCAGCTCTGGTACAGACTCATCTTTTCTCTTCCTGAGAAAGGGAATCCTTTATCCCTCACTCAATAAAGTAGCATCTTGTTGTGAGGACCCTTTTCCAACCCCACAGTGAAGAAATGTTACCAGTAGCTTGGCATGTATCCTATGCTTGATATGACGAGGCCATCTTCTTGTGCTCTGCACAAATCCTGGCTACTTTTTTCCTTACCCTCCCAGTCTCTTAAGTTTTCTGTGACAAATTCATCTTCCAGTTAACACCTGTTACAAAAGGCTAGCTCAGCCAGTAGCCCAGCTGCCTGCCTGGATTGGCTAGGAGAGCCTCTCACCTCTGTGCATAGAGGAATCAGTCTCAGCTTGCTGCAGTGGCAAGGGGTTATTTGCTCCAAAGACTTGTTCAGCCTCCTCTAAGGATATCCACAATGTCACCTCAATTTGCTCTGAGCTGACATCTCTCAGCACCACTATCCCTTGGCTTGTTGGCTATGAAGCCAGATAACCATGTCTCTCCCAGCTCTGTCACTATCTTCCAGATTTGCCACCTGAGCTGCCTAGTTGCTGTCAATCCAGTGCTCATTGTTAATCAGTACTTTCCCTCAGACTTGTGCTTCTTTCCATGTGGGACAGGAAAATTTCTCAGAGTATTACACACCACCCTGCCTCACAAGTATGAGTAGCCAAATTGCCAGAATTTGCTAAATCAATACTTAAGTAGAAAACTGAGCAAATGCAGATGGGGATCAGCATCTCTTCAGCAAATCACCTGCAGGTATCTCTTGGAATTTTAAATTTCAAGCCTTGCAATCAGAATTTTCATTAATTTGAGCCCAGTGAGAGCCACTTTAGTAAAGGTATTACATCTGAAAAAACAAACTTTGTTTCTGAACTGAGTCACAGTTCTACTAGTAGAGTAAACAGGCAGGACACGATTACACTTCATGAAGAAATCAGCAAAATCAATTCTTCTTTCAACATTAGTTAAATGAGAAGATTGATTTCAGATACAAATGTTGGTGAGAGTCCATTTGTTTATTTTTCCTTCACAAAAAATGCTATATATGGTGACCTTATTTAAACTACACTCATTTGAATTACAGGATGGAGACACAAACACATACTTGTTATCCAGCACACAAAGTCAAGTTAGTTCGAAGAAATATCTCTCAGTAGGAAGGTTAGATTCTGCAGCAATTTTATGATTTCATTTTTGCCTTGTGTTAAAATGCAGGTGTAGAACTCTTGTAAGTGCATCCTCATGACCTTCATTTACCTAGCTCTTCTAAAATTTTTCCTTCTCCAATTTACAGAAATTATTTATTTTCCATAATTGCAAAACATTCTGTACCTAGATATTTTTCTATTTTATAGATTTTTTTCAAGTTATAAATCTTCCTAAAAAGTTTTTTTGTTGGTTTTCAGTTCTAAATTATTCTTTACATTCGGTACAGTAGTAATGAAGAAACAGTTGGCTTACATTCAAAAGACATCCTATCCATTCAAAAGATGTCCTATTTGTTAAGTGGGTAGGCCAGGGTTAAGTTGTTTGCTCTACTGTAGATATCTTGTTTTTCCTGATAAATCACATACACTGGATGATCAAAGACTAAGGTTTTTTAATTGTAAACAAAATCACTGGAGATCATTACACCTTAATTAGCATTCTGAATTTGTTCTTCTATTTACTCATTTTCAGCTTCCTAGGTAATAAATGAGTATAATACAATTTTTTAATCTTGTAAGAGCATTGTGAGTGTGTTGAAAGAGTGAAACACTCAGACATGGATGGCATTTCAATACCTTCATTTGTTTCTTCCTTCATTTTACCATATCAGCATAAAAATTCTTTTAATTTGGACCACACAGAACATGAGAAAGTAAAGTTAGAAAAGAAAACTAAGAAGCACGAAAAAATTAGATGGACAGACATAAAAAGGCAACCTACACCCTTTCCAGCCAGTAAATATTTTATACCCTTCTATTTTTTCACATCACAAATCCCTGAGTGTTTTGAGCTAGAATTTTATTCAGCTAATGTGTATGTATTATCAGGTATGTAGCCTGTTTCTCAATTAATATACAGAAGATTCAGCATTCTGACAATAGGACTGACTTCAGCTTTGTATAAAAGTTTACTATTTAGAACAAACAGTAAAGTCTGTCTCTCCATTGCTCCTTGCAAAGCTCTCCACCAGTTTCCCCCTTTCATCTTAAGATCATGCTGTCAAATCTTAAGACACTCCCCTGGTCATGAAAAATGGAGGGAAACTTTAAGCAAGGAGTAGTTAGGTCTGTACAAAAAGTACAAAGTACAAAGAAGTTTTTGTAAGTCAAACAGCTGCTGAAAAAATATATATAAAGCACATTGAAGACAGCTATTCTGCTATTTGAAAAATCATGGTGAACAAAGAGAAGAGGAGAAGTTGGTGAAAATTTAAACACTTGAAGGCATAAATACTCTGAGACTGAAACTATGAAATTAGCTTTAATATTTTTCATCGCATATCATCTGAATGCAGTGCACCAGAAGCCTGAAGGTTCTGTGAAACAGATATAAATAAGCTTAGAGGCTATTTAAATAACTGGTCTTTCTCTTTCTTATTTCAGTTGTGTGTGACAGAACACTAAATGACATTGAACTCTTCTCAAGCACATGACATTCAACACTTCACTGAGCTTTACAGAAGCTTCTCTTTTAACTCCTTTAGTGTAACATTCACGTCTTATGTGATGCTGACTGAAAAGCACTCTATTGGGTCAAAATATAATTTCTAGGTTTACTTCACCCTGTATGGATGTGATTCTGCATGACAGCAGAAATGCTCAGTGAACATCCCACAGCAAATATGATGGCTCATTTTGAAAATTCACTTGCCTACTGGAATAATTTCTGAAAATGGGGAAGATGGTAAAAGGAAGCTTTTTATTCAGTTTCTGTTCATGACTAGTGTTTCCTTCCAGTGATACATGTACAATGAATCTCAAAACATGGGAGTAGCTGAACTTGTTTGGCCTATAAAAGAAAGCTGACCTCTTATAACTACCTTGTAGAAAACATACAATCTAATGGATTTCAAAGGTTGAATATTCTATCTAGATCTGTACAAAGAAGCATATACATTTGTAATGGTTTAGCTCTTGTGCTTTTTGCACAGTGTTATCAACTCATACATTTTCTTAATAAGCAGGAAGAGTTTGTACAGACAAAACAGATTTCTTTGAAATGGGGATTAATACTAAGATTTATTGCTACACTACAAGAACTAAGGGAAAACACTTATATATATATATATATATATACAACTCTAACTAGTTTTCCTATAATAACACACTTATATATGGACAAATGCTACTCCTCCTCTCTTCCTCAAACGCAGTCTAGAGGAAGAAAGAGAAGGGAAGGAAAAAAAAGTTTTTAAGGTAATAGTTCCAAACTGCTGCAGCCTGAAGATATCTCCTTTTCTTTCTCTCCATCGGAATGCAGGAGAATTTACTCTCACCTTTCTTAGCTGCTCGTCTATGGCTGCTGAGGGTTTTTATTATGTCGTCACCACGGAATCTAAGGCTCTGTAGAGTTTCTTTCACAAGGAGTTTCAGGGGGGTTTCCTTAGACTCACCACCCCTCGCCGGGATCACAGGGGTTCTGGGTTTCTTTGGTTCAGTCTAGACCTAAGAACACTCTCTGATGCTGTGCTTCTGCTGCCTGTAGCTTCTCTCTTTTGCCCTCTGGAATTCTCTTGACTTTCTGCTTCTGGCCAGACGCCCAATCTTGGCTCTCGGCCAGGGTTGGCACTCTCAAGTGGCCACCGCTCTCTCACTCGCCATCACACTCGGTTTCATTCGCACCGGGCCCCTCATACGGGAGGGGCTTTGTGTACGGCTCATCCTTTGGACAAAGTCTCAAGGTCATCAAAGGAGAATTCATCTAATTTCTTCACTACTCTGTGGCTACAATTTTCTACAGTATGCTATGGAACAGTTTTTAGGTGATCCACTCTTGGTCTTAAGTCATTTCTGCCCTCCCCGGGCTACCTAGGCCTCTGGGAGTAGAACTCACACGAAAGTCTCTTCACTCCAAATCATTTCCACAGNAAGGAGAATTCATCTAATTTCTTCACTACTCTGTGGCTACAATTTTCTACAGTATGCTATGGAACAGTTTTTAGGTGATCCACTCTTGGTCTTAAGTCATTTCTGCCCTCCCCGGGCTACCTAGGCCTCTGGGAGTAGAACTCACACGAAAGTCTCTTCACTCCAAATCATTTCCACAGGTGGCAGGGATTTAGTTTTGAAGTTTTTTCCCCTGCTGGAGGGAGAGAGCGGGGGGGACTCCCCCATGCCTCTGCACTCCCTCCTTTTCATTGACCTTGGAGACTACAGCGTTATCTCTTGTTTGCTGCTGCTCCTCTCAGGGCTGGAATTTTTTTTGCTTGAGCCGAGCAGCTTTTCTCTGGAGTTTCTTCTCCACTCTGCTACATGCTTTGGCCAGAAGGTTCAGTGCCATGCCTGCCCCCCGCCCAAGGCCAGGGGAGGAGGACGCCTTGGCCCCCCACCTCGAGGGAGGCCCTGCTGCCTCTTCACATCATGGCTCTGAATTTCTTTCTTACCCCACACACAACAACAATAACAACCCTTCTTTTCTGGTTTGTGTTAAATATATAATTCGTGGAGACATCAGAGAAGTCTTCTAATTGGCTACTTAGCTGGAATTTCACTTGGAATTAACCATTTTCTACTCTAAAACTGAGGGGAATGGGCTAAACCATGACATACATGTGCTTACATGAGAAGATGTGTAACTTATTCTACAGTTGACTTTTAGTCCATTTGAATTATGATAGTATGTACTTTTTTATTTATTTATGATGATTTTCTTATTCTACACTCAGTCCTAATCTGGACCGCTGTATCTTGGTCTTTTCTTACAAGGCTGCTCTTCAAAATGACAGGAAGAAGAGACACAGTCACCTTCTTTTCCTCAAGTTTATTACTGGATGTAAAAATGTAGAGAATTGCCATCAAATTTTTTAAATTACTATGGTTTCACTTTACTGCAGTTGTAAAGATCAAAAGAGGTCAGACTAAGCATGTTACAGTCATTCACACAAAGCAATAACATCACTATGTCTCAGGAATATATAGACAATGCTTTGTTACAGCTTTAGTATGAGGGATGACAATTTTTGGAGACTAGAAAGTTCAATTTGCTTTTAATTATGTCCCCTGAGAAGAAGACCTTTTACTAATTATTATTATTATGTCCCTTCTCCCTTGAGTTTCCCAAACCATCTACACTTCTGTAAGATGTTGCAGCATACAGCTCACAAGCTTAAAATAAAAATGTAATGCAACGGCAAAACCACAATAATTGTTTTGAGCTCTGACCTTTTGAATTCTCAAAGTTACCACTTTGTAATAGTTATACTGAGATCTGTTTAAAATATTGTATACATCATTATGAAACCTCGCAAAAAAGCACAGTAGGCTAATAGCAATACCTAAACAAGAAATCATTACTGTCCATTATTTTAAAGACATTAAATTTTAGTCAAGAAAAGATAATTCAGAAAAAGCCTTAACCACCTTAGCAGGAGCCAGAGCTCCCTGCTTGTGCCCTGGCAATACAGCAGCTCACAGCCATGCTGGCTGCAAAGCATCCAAAGATACAAGGACTA
Organism: Oxyruncus cristatus; assembly: GCA_013399855.1. Taxonomy (NCBI): domain Eukaryota; kingdom Metazoa; phylum Chordata; class Aves; order Passeriformes; family Cotingidae; genus Oxyruncus; species Oxyruncus cristatus. The sequence goes on from VXAY01005130.1 coordinate 62,678, forward strand.
AACACGGAGGTTTTTTCCAGCCATGACTGCAGGTGAGTTGGGCAGGAGCTGTTAGCAGTAAAGGCTGCTAACAGCAGTTGTTCACCCTTCACGAAGAGAAAGTCTTGCTTGTGAAACTCAATTTTCTTTGGTGACAAGATAACACACTTAGATGGTAAAGGGAAGCCAGCTGATGTAATCATCTTTTCGGATTGCAGTCAAGCTTTTGATATCATCTCTTATAGTTGCCTTCCAGGAAAAAATGTCCAGCTTACAGTTGGGCAGCTGGATGAACACATCAATGCGATGGATGTGCAAACACCTCATGGATCAAGCACAGAGAGTTTTAGTGAATGGGGTGACATCAGATTTGTGACCTGTCATTAGTGGGGTTCCACAGCACTCCATTTTAGGCCCTGTGCTCTTCAACGTCTTCATAAATGACTTGGATGCAGAACTCAAATGGATTCTTGGTAAGTTTGCCAGTGACACTAAATTCCGAGGAGCTCTTGGCTCCCTTAAAGGCAAAGAGTAAGGAAGACTTGGCAATCACCAACTGTATGACATTTAACAAAGACAAATGCTGGATTCTGTGCATGGAATGGGGCAACCCTGGATGTGTATGTAGACTGGGGAACAAGACAGTGGAGGAAAGGGACCTGTGAGTCCTGGTCAAGAGCAAGTTGAGTGTGAGTCAGCAGTGCCCTGGCAGCCAGGAGGGCCAACCCTGTCCTGGGGTCATCAGGCAACGCATCACCAGCTGGTCGAGGGAGGAGATTGTCCTGCTCTACTCTGACCTGAGGTGGCCTCACCTTGAATATCGTGGCAGTTTTGGGTGCCAAAGTATAAAAAAAATAAAAAACATCAAGAGCATCCAAAGGAGTGCTATGAAGATGGTGAAGCATTTAAAGACCCTTCTAAGGTTCTAAAGAGCATACGAGGAGTGGCTGAGGTCACTTGGTCTGTTCAGCCTGGAGGAGACTGAGGGCAGACCTAAATTAGCAAAGGGACTGATCAAAGATGGGATTCTTCATTTATAGCAGAAAACCTGTTTTAAAAACAACTAGCTTTAAGCAAACCCATATCAAAATATGTACACTTGTACATTCATGTTCCCATTTCATTTCTGATTCTTTCTGAGTGTATATGTGACTCTTAGTCACATGCAAAACTCCTACACACAACACCTGAAATACCACGGATAGACAGTAACATTCCAAAATCTAGTGAGGTTGAATCTAAAATGAAATGCCATGCCCAGCCCTCCTATTTTAGATCCTTAGAAAGTTAATGGCCCAGTTTATGTCTAAGGTACTGCATCATTACCTGTATCAGTGGTAATATTATAGGACTTTCAACAGATAAAGTAAACTATATTGTAAGTGGCAACAGAGAGCTTAATTTCCTCCTAGTGGACATGTAACAACTATTTGAATAGACCTCAAAACATTATCAGAGAGCAGGAAGAAAAGATTTTATGATTAGAGCAGAAAAGAGATGGAACTGACCGAAAACTACCAAAATATGATGTATATGAAAACTGTCTTGCACTATATGCTTCAGTTCAGACTTTTACAGCCACTTTCTTTATAACAGTTTATGTTTTAGTCATTTATGTAAATATAATATTTGAGTGCCCAATATTGTAGAAAAGGTTTATCCTTAAACAGATATCTCCAAAAGAAGCTATTATAATTTTGTTTTGCAGAAGAGGACCATACTAAATGGCTTGCTTCAGTTAAGAAATGCACACCATTTGAACAACAGAAGTTCTTACACAATAACTGTATATGTATTTCCTATTCAAATGTATGTTAGGATTTTTTTTTTTAATTGCAGATATGCCAGGTTATTTTTAAGTCAAATTATCCATTTCCAGTCTATCTATATCTTTTTACATGATCAACCTAAATGTGTCAACTTACGTGGAGGAAATTATCCTGCAAAAATTCTAATTGGTAAAAATGTCTTCAATTTTTTTCAGTCCCGGATCTCAAAAAAAATTATTGAGAAAATTAAAGTGTTATGAGATCTGATAGAGTTTGTGTACCTAGTGTTACTTTTTACTCCCACACTTTAAAAGAGAAAAAAGAATCAGAGAGCCTGATATTTTTTCTTTTTTTTTTTTCTTTCTTTTTTTTTTTTTTTTTTATCTTTCTTGCTCCCTGCCTTCCCTCCTTCCTCTCTCCCTCTAGAAAGTCACTGGCATTTAATTACCTGAANTCTTTTTGGTTGAAACAAAATCTGAGCTTAAATTTTGGAGAGGTTGGATTCTCAATTTCATGACTTTTAAGGTGTATGCATTGTGTCACATCTTCTTAGGGTGCACTGATGCAAGTGAAAGAGATATTTTATTGGTACAGTTTTTTATAAATGGCTGTGGGCTGAGAGGAACAGGAAAATGTGGAAAAATTTCATAAAGTTATCATGAAGTATTTCTTTTTAATAATATACATGTTTGTCTTTGAAAATTCAAATAGAAAAAAAATCAATATTAACTTATAATTCTATTGTAAGGACTCTTACTGCAGTGATCTCACTGTGTGGCATATCTGCCATACTGGCACAGAAAACTGTGCACATTCAAAACAATCCCCACATGGCTGTGATGCGAATGGTAGACTGAAGGTATAGCTCAAAGTCTGTCTTAAGCTTTTATCTCAAAAAATTTATTAAATCATGTATCTCAGTCAATTAATGGATTTTTAATGAATGTGATTTTTTTGTGCAAAAATGATGTTGGATATCTTTGTCCATGGGTATTTTTCCTTTTAGCCTGCTGCCAATTCAAAGATGAAGGCTAGAAAGCAGCCAGTGTTTTTATTCTGAGTCACGAGTTCATTTCTTCAGGCCTCAGTCGTCCATGTCAACACATCAAAACACATTTGTTCAATCTACCTACTCAGAAATAAAAATCAGCAGGAAAACCACAGAAATTTCATGCAGACTTACTTTTTAAAATTTTTTTTTGTTTTTTTTTTTTTTTTTTTTTAAATTTCCACAAGCTTTTTTTTAAAATTTTTTTTTTTTTTTTTTTTTTTTTTTTTTTTAAATCTCCACAAGCTTTTATTTAAAATTTTCAGGAAAAAACCCCAACCAAACCAAACCAACAAACAGAAGGGCCAGTTTCATTTGGTTAAAACAATTCTTCAGAGATTATGGTGAATGATCACAGCTCAGACAAACCTGAGAAACAGCTGTGGCAGTGACACAGAAAGTATTTTCACTCTAAGTGAGAGGTAGTGTTCATACTTTATGCAATTGTCACATAATACATTTTGCAAAGTGATGTCTCCAAAACAGATTGAAAAGCTTTTAGTCTGGAGGAAGGAGACAGGCAGCTTGCATCAGAGAATAAATTGGGAAAATTAACTTTCAGGAAAAGAATCAAAAAGCCACTTGAGAGGAGGAGGAGACATACAAAAGAAATTAATAAATTTGTAGATAAATAAATAAGGTCATTTCTGAAAACAGCAGAGGTGAATCAGAGAAATTCTTTGTGACATCAACATGAATTTGGGCTTCTCACTTTTCTTTGAGGTGGACCACACATAAACACAAACTAGGGATTCAGGCAGCATCTGAAGGAAATCATTTCATGGTGTCCTCCTATGGACAGAGTTGTGTTGAGACCCTGTATGGGGTCCCATACTCATAAAGAATTTTTTTTAACCTCTGTACATGGGGTTTCGCCCAGGAAACACTTCATATGCAATAGAATAAAATATGCTTTTAAAATTTTCGTGCTACCTAAAAAACTCAAGCAAAATAAATAGATAAGAAAGGTCACAATAATTATATGTAGAGTACATTGTTTGAATGTGACTTCGACAAATAATATCACATTTAATATGAATAGACTAATACAAGGACTTCATGATTCTGCTGAGCTCTGCAGACTATTTGCAGTAATGGTTTGCTGAGCATTACATTTATCTACTTCCTCTGTGCTACTATTGATTACTTTTTCTTTTCCTCTTGCATCAGATTTTCTGATGTTCTTTCTGCTGCTGTTGTAAATTGCCTTGTAAATATAAATGCATGAAGACATATCTTTCTCCTAGGGAAAAAAACAAAAAGATTTGGGTTCCTGTGAGCAGGTTACTGCAGGTTACACCGTACTCCTTCAGGGTGCAGAATTTTCAGGAAAAATAAAAGCAGTTTTCTCAGTCCTGTAAGACAATACTGGATACTAGTACACTATCTAATAACATTATTAGAAAGTCAAGGGGGTTAGGAAAGCTCATTGGGGAAAGTTGTATGAGAGGAGATAATATTAAGAGAAAGTCATATCCTTTAGAAGATAATACTTATTACTAATTTTCTTGTGATTTCTTAGATGAATATCATGTACTCCCAAGAATTTACTGCTCTTATCTCTGTTTTTCTATTACAGAATCCACTCTTTTGCCATGGCTAACATTTCCATAGCCAATCTATTTGGTTTCTCTATTATGCCTTATGCCTTCTTCAGCTGCTGATCCTCAAACGTTCAGCAAAATTCACTAATGTCATACATGGGAGATGAGACAATAATTTCTTCGTGGCTTTTGTCTTCCCATGTTCAGTGATCTAGAATACCTATAGTATAAATTAAGTGTAGGAAATGTTGGACTATTTAATATTTTTATTTTAATTTACCTACTTCTAGCTAAACTTCAATATGTTTATATGCAAAAATGAATATGTAATACTACTTTCTTTTACCACATATCTTTGAAAGTAATTCCACCAAAGGACTACAATATATTAATAAGCTTAGCTAAAATCATAATACTACTAAATAAATATAATTTTACAATATACCAAATGCAACAATTCAAAAATAGCAAGCACCCTCCACAATTTTATGGTCTCTTCTTTTCTGAAGATTTGCACTGCTAGTTTATTATTTTCCTAGAAGAAAAGTTAGAAAAATGCTATATTTATTTGTAAAAGATTTTTTAAAAAAAAAAAATCTATGCTGACATGACATTTAGATAGACTTTGTACTATCTGAAGCTGTGTGACCCGACTATTAACATCTCTTTCTGATATGTACAACTCCAGAAAAAATTTATAGAACTACTTCAACAACAGTTGAAAAACAATAGATCCCATTCTAATGTTAAGTCTGAATTAAATTTCTGGATTGTGTTGATTGTTTTTTGTTTGTGTTTTTTCCTTTCCTAAAAGTGGGATGTGACAAATTTGCATCTGTTCAAAAGCTAAAATTCTTTCCCTCTGTCAGAGAAAAGCCTTTAAGTCAACATAATGCCTCTTTTGTTCAAATGCAACCAAGAATATACAAATGTTACCAAGCAATATGCTGGTGTCTACATTTATTTCAAAAGTTAGTTTAATAGGCAAGTGATACAGTTCTTTACAAACACTTTTCTATGAAGTTTTGAAGATTGTTTTACACCATTTTAAAATTGGAGCTGTTTTCCTCTGCATATGGGAATATTAAAATAATTTTGGATTATCAGTGGAAGACTCAAATGTACTAGTTTTATCCAAATAATTATTTCAATATTTGACATTAGGTATGAAACTGCATGTAATAGGTATAGAGAATTTGTAAGATGGAAGAACTAACTTTGAGGCAGTTTACAGCATTTTTTTTTTTGTGAGAAATCATTTGAAAAATACTGTATTTTTCAAAGTAGCAAGTGTTATCCAAATCAAAAAAACCCCCCAAACTGTAAACAGGTCATTTAGTAGTTAGTTTAGTAGACTGCATGTATTACTTGCTTACTTACAGTATAACAAATGGCTTCCTAACCATTCGCATTTTAGATTCCTTATTTGTTTTAAACTACCTCCTACTTATTTGTTTTAAACTACATCCTACTTCTTACATAAACACAGTTTTCAAAAAAAAAAAATAAAAATTTTATGTAATTGAGTGCAGCATCATTCCCTATTAAGTCATTATGTTGCAATTTGTATTAATTTTCTTTAACTATCGCTCTCATTAAAAGTAGTTTCTATTCTAAATTTACTGGAAGCTGTTTTCTACCATGTTGTCTATTAAGAGTTATATATTACAAATAATTTTATTAAATACATTTATGTACTCATACGTAATTCTATTTCTAAAACTACATCTGGAAAAAAAATAAGGTAAGTTCTTAATTCTGTAATTTATTTATGTAGCCTTTTCTGAATATTTTTTATTGTTTCTAGCAACTTGTTTGAACAATAACTATCATTGATAGCTTAAATTGAATTATATTCAGAGGGATTAATACTTTTACCTGCACTTGATGGTTTTGGGATTGTATATTTGGTTTATTAATGTCATTTAACAGTAATTTCAGCAATTTTTTCACTTTGATATCACACATTTCTGTTAGGCAGATTACCACTATTACCATATTTAAGGTGACAATCCAGGCCCAGTTTTCACAATCTTTATACACATTGGGATTTGGGCAATCAAGCAAAAATGAAAGTGAAATCTTACTAATCAGATTTGACAGTTGTGCTTTTCTGGGTAAACCTGTGACACACTTCCTCAGTGAAGCCAGTGGCAAAATTACAGTGGAATTCAGTGAAGGAAGGATTCGTTATTCATTTCTAAGCTGCACCTGGAAGCACACTGAGGAATCATGCAACAAAGAAATAATAATTAGCTGCACACACAGCCATGAGTGTCTTTTTCCTTTACAAGGTATGTAATTGAACAAGCAGCTTCTTTGAAGCCTTGCTGAGTTAGGAGAGTTGCCAGTGAGAAATACAATTGATAACTGTAATTTTTTTAGTGTTTATTAAAGTTTTGGCTTAGAACAATAGTTATTTTGTTGTTTTCCCCAGTGTGTCCCTTACTCCACTTAAAAACTAGTATTTCACTCCATATTTAAAAAAAAAATCATAGCAGTGTATAATATCCCAAATGTTCCCCAAAAAGGATAGAATGGGGTTTTTTTTATATCATATATTAATTGACTGTATTTTATATGAATAGATCCCTATTATAATATGTTAATGAGTATTATAACAGGATAGAGAATATAAATACTAACACAACGGACTTTTTAAAAATTGTTTTCTGTGATTATATGCACACGGTCTTAGAAAGGTAGTTATAAAAACCACTCTAGATCAGCATAACACTTGAGTACCGACTTTGTAGACCAATATTTTCAAAACTGTTTAACATTTAGCAGCTCCCAATGAGAACAGTAACAGTAATCGCAAATATTTTTTTTTTTTTTTTTAATATATCAAAATCCTTCATAAAGAAACAAACAGGCCAGAGGCAGATCAATTTATGGTACCATGACACAAATGGATGCTTCCCTGGAATGATGTGCGATTAGAAAGGTCAGCCTTACAAGTATAGAGATGTGCTACCAATTTATTTTCATGCATCCTTAATAAGTACTATTTTGTCTCTCATCTGGTGCTGAAGAAAGGTATTGATTGCCAAAAGGCATTCTGGTTGTTTACTCATAACAGAGAAGCAATTTGGGACAACTTATCCAGCTTATCAGACATAAATGAGCTACATGAAGTCCAGAGACTTGACACTGAAGGTGGGAATGGTTATATAAAGCACCATTATTTCCCAGTCGCTGCTCTCTGACACCAGCAATTAATAAAGGCAGCTACCAACTTTCTCCTGTGATTATCTCAATGCAAAGTCAATTCTCTAACTCTCCTCAACAGGAGGACATCAAAAAGGTTGTTAGTTTTTCAGGTTACTCATATTTATTGATCTTCTGTCTAAAAAGCAACAACAGGTAAAACGTTGCTAGCCTGTAGATGAATTGCCTATACTGTTGTGGGGAGTGAATGTTTTTGAAATGAGCACTGTTCCCATGACGCATGCACTACACATGGTTTAATTTAAAAGCTTCAAGAAATGTACACTGTCCTCACGCACTGCTTCACATACAGATCTGTCTCCAATCATTGCTGTTACAGTAGTATTTCATCAGTCTTTCTCCTCAGCAGTACCTATGTGCTCGCAGGTACTAAGTCATGTAGAAGCGAGGAAATCCTTGCTGTCCAGCGGTTTAGGACAACAAACAAACTGGTTCATGTAACAAGAAACACAATTGCTGCACAGCAGACAAGCTGCTGGCCTGAATTGAAATTCCTTAGAGCATTAGCTAAATAGAACAACTAACCAGAAAGTGAGAATAACATCACTTTTTTTCCACCTATCAGAGATGATTACAGCAGGAATGGTCACTTACAATCCTACCGCTTTGGTTTGTGTATCACATTTGTATGACAAGGTTTTAGTTGCAGAGGGGCTACAGAGGTGCCTTCTGTGAGAAGCTCCTGGAAGCTTTGCCCATGTCCAGAGGAGGTAATGCCAGACAGCTCCAAGATGGACCAGTTCTTGGACAAGGCCAAGCCCATTAGCAATAGAGGCAGCACCTCTGGGATAACAAACTATAGAAGGAGGAAAGATTTGCTGCACAACAAGTGCAGCCAGAGGAAAGAAGAGTGAAAATACGTGAGAGAAACAACCCTGTAGACACGAAAGCCAGTGAAGAAAGACTGAGAGGAGGTGCTCCAAGGATTCCCCAGCAGACCCTGGTGAAGACTATGGTGAAGTAGGCTGTCCTGCAGCTCATGGAGGCTCATGGTGAAGCAGATATCCACCTGCAGCCCATGAAGGATCCCATGCTGGAGCAGAAGACTGCCTCTGAGGGAGGCTGTAAACCTGCAGGAAGCCTGTGCTGGAACAGGTCCTGGCAGGACCTGTGGCCCTGATGAGAGAGTAGCTCATAATGGAACATGAAAGACTGTCTCCCATGGAAGGGATGCCATGCTGGAGCCAGGGAGATTGTGAGGAGTCCTCCCCCTGAAGTGGAAAGAGTGGCAGTGACAACATGTGATGAACTGATCACAGCTTCTATTCCCTGTCCCCCCATGCTGCTGTGGAGGTAGGAGGGAGAGAGTTCAGGAGTGAAATTATGCTCAGGAAGAAGGGAGGAGTAGGTGAAAGGGTTTCTAAGACTTGGGTTTATTTCTTAGTACTCTACCTTGATTTTATTGGCAATGATTAAACTAATTTCACCAAGTCAAGCCTGTTTTGCCCATGAGAGTAACTGGTGAATGATCTCTCCCAGTCCTTATCTCAACCCATGAGCCTTTTGTTATACTTTTCCCTGTCCAACTGAGAAGGGCAGTGATAGAGTGGCTTTGGTGAGCATCTGGCATCCCATCAGGGTCAACCCACTGCAGTTCATTAAACTCTCACTTTTGAGCAGTAGGGTCATGTTCCCCACAGCATGTTTGAAATCACATCTGCAGTCACTCACCACTGCAGTTTCACAGATTCTACTGGTTTTTGAATATATTTGCAAAGAAACTGAAATGAAAGTTGTGTGGTTTTGTTGTTCTTTTTTTCCTTATTCTCTGATAACCTAACTAAAATTTTGACATATGTATTCACACGTATGGATGATAAGCTATTTGCTAATGAACAAATATTTCACATTGCTAAAATGTATGCAATAAAAATTAATTTTCAAATTTAGTGGCATATCAATTAAAAATAAGGAAGCCAGGTAGGATTAAAAATCACAGAAATCAAAATGGGGTTTTTTTCTTCAACCAAGATCATTCTTAACAGTTCGTCAGTACAATTTGAAATTTCTTTACGGAGTTCCAGGAAGGTTTTAAGATTCATATTAATACGAGATCAAATCCAAAGGCTAGTGATGAATTCTGATACCATTTCAATGACAAGGTAGAAGTGGAAATTTGATTTAGGTCAACCCTGTTGGAAATTTTTATCACCTGAACATCAAAGTCTGGACTGAAAACAGTGTTTCTGTTTTAGCTACAATCCTCTAGAATAAGCAAAGCAAACTCTAAATGCAAATGTAAAAGGATCAACTGATGGAGACTTTATGAAAAAAGAGGGACCAGAGAGCTGATTTAAGAAGGAACTGAATGACATCCCAGTATTCAAAATGTCAGGTTTGCCGGTTTTCAAAACATCAGGTTTCCTCTTCTATTTAAATATATCCTCCAAGACAGTCAAAATGAAGTGAGCTTGTAGCTGGGACAAGACTAGTTAAAAAAATCCCAAGCCACACTCTACAAGAATTTTGGAAAATTTGTCCATCTCAACATCTTAAAAGGAAAAATAGTTCATTTTATTCCCTTTCCAAGATCCATGAGCCTAGATTTGAACATGTTCCTAATAACAGAATAAGGAAGGGGTTGGACTTGATGATCTCAGAGGTCCTTTCCAACCCGTCTGATTCTATGATTCTATGATTCTATGATTCTATGAACAAAACATAACAGGCTGTTTATTCTAAAATGTCAATTATTCTAACCCAGATTTTGTTCTGCTAGTTAACTTAGAAGTGCAGTATGGTAAAATATAATGGGTGAACTCCTTCCATTCTCAGCATCTTATGTGGTACCTATGATTTACACGAGATCCTAATATTCTTCAGCACTTTGATTTTAGACCATTGTATTTATTCAGCTCTGGCACTTACGGTGAATTGAATTAAACAATATAGAAAGCCCCCAGAGCTATACAACAGGCAAATGGAGAGTGACCACAGGAGTTCATTTACCCCATTTCTTCATCCCATCCCCATTCCAGACTTCAGAATCAACAAAATTGACTAACAGCTTCAATAGGTGTACTTCCCTTGGTACAAGGGCTTAGCTCAAGACATAAAGGCATGAGTTCCCTGTCAGGTATCCTGTTGTAACCACAGGGTGGACTCCCAAAATTTATGTTTTTCTAAGGACTGTGCTATCAATTTCAGAACAAATGTACATTAAGAAACCAGAAATGCTACCTGTGAATGGACATTCCAAGTGTTGTTATTAATATGCAATTGCTCATCGAGGTCAGGCCATATAGTCCGTGACTATTTCAGAGCCTCATTGGAACAGTTCTACAAGATTATTTAGGCACTTTAAAGTTTTATTAGCTTTAGCACAACTTAGCCACTTCAAGGACATTCGAAAAAAACAAATCTTAAGCAGCCAGTATCTCAGCTATATAAAGTCAAGCTTACATGCATTCCCTTACAAAGATTTTAGGCTCGTAAGAACCAATCACAAAGATTTTGGGAACTGGTAGGTAAGAACTCTCCTAATATGCTTACAGTCCCACTGTACACTCTTTTTTAGACTAGGAGAAAAGAAATAAGTCCATTTCCAGAATAATTCTTCAAGACTGCAGAAATTATAAAAAGTTGCCTTTAAATGTGAAAAAAAAAAAAAAAAAAACCTACTAATTTACCCTTGACAAGACTGGTAGTTACTAAAGGAAAACTACCAGTATGCCTTGGCTCTCTGACTTGCTCATATTTTTTAGTATTCTGCACCTCCCCTGCATGTGAGGTTTGTTGCAACAGTAACATATGCCAGAGAAAAAAGTGAAGCTGAAAGAAATTAAGTCTTATTAATTTATTTATGCACTTATTTATTTATTTAGAACCTTTTTTCTCATTAAACAATCATGTCAGAAACCAAAGAGCATCACTAAATTGATGGACAATAAGTGACTTCCTGGATTGAAGTAGGTTGATTGAATAATCAAATTCTAAACCCTAATGGAAATAATAAACCTTATTCAGTCTGACCTTTCAAAAATAAAAATAAATAAATAAAAAAACCCACAGCCTACTTAGAGTTTTTATTGGATACTTTTTTACATCAAATGCCTAATGAAATGTTAAGTATGCATGAATAATTACTTTTACTTGCTGCTTCCATTAAAGATGAGCTATAATTCTTTCAGTCAGAAGTAAAAATTCTTCCCTGATCAGTAACATTAAATTAGCTTTTTATTTTTATTCAAAGAAATTAGCACATTTAAATTGAGCTCCAAAAAGGAAGAATAAATATCTGTAATAAAATTAGTGTTTTTCCCTCTCTTCTCTGTGTAACACTTTTAGTTCTTTTTAAAGTGTATAATGGTTATGGTGGAAAAATTTTCACCTTAGCACATACTGAAAAAAAAATCACAAAAACCTCACCATTCTTGGAAGTGTAACTGATTTTTTTCAGGCTTCAGCTGGCAAAGGATTTCAGTTTTTCTGTGATAACAGTTATACTACCAGCAAGTCCAAAATTTAGTGTTGAAATTCAGAAGACTCAGTACACTTTTTAACAATTTTTAAGGTGAACACATTACACTGGCACTGAAAAAGCTAAATCTCAGTGTAGAGTAAATGTTAGTGGACAAGTATCTGAATTTTGACATTAAGTAACTAATGCGTCTTATTTTGTTGAACTCGCCTTTAAATCTGCACTTCAATCCCTGTAGCAATGGGAGCCTCTTTCTTCTTCTATAGCTATCCTGTAGCTTGCATACAAAGGGCTCAAGAAATCTTCTGTAGTGACTTCATTTTTCTGTCTAAAAATTGGAGCTTCCCAAAGGCTGTCACTCCGACACAGCTGTAAACCAGAGAAGAACTAAGAAAAAAATTAACGCGCACATTTTCCATAAAATTGTAGTATATAGTATTTTGTTGAGAAAAAAAGGGATATAATCTTACGGCCCTCCAATATTTAAAGGAGGTTTATAACAAGGATGGAGAAAGACTTTTTACCATGGCCTGTACTGACAAAACAACTGGCAGTGGTTTTAAACTGAAACAGTGTAGGTTTAGATTAGACATAGGGAAGACATTTTTAGTTATGAGGGTGACAAGACTGCAACAGGTTGTCTAGCAAACCTGTGGGCATGCAGACTTCTTTCTTCTGTATTTTTTTCTTTTGTATAAATGTTTGACTCTTTTTTCTTTTTTTTAATCAATTAACTTTCACTAAAACTATTATTCTGAAATTAGAGATCTGCTACTTGGACTGAAAATGGAACCACGCTTCTCCAATTTTGTGATTATACATATTAAAATTTACTCATGGGCATATCACTTCAGTGAAATTTTAGAATAAAGAGCATAATGCCATCCTGCCTTCAGGCAGAATATCTTGCAGAGCCTTTCAGGTAATCTGCAGCTGACAGGGCTTTCTAAAGAAAAGGACAGTTAAAACGAACCTCCTCTGTAAACTTCTATGTCCTACAAAATTCTGAAAGTTTAAAAATCATTTATGCCAAGGACTTCTATGGTTAAGTGCTAGCTGGAGAATATTGCAGTTCAGATTGCCTGTTGCATTGCCCTAGCACTACAGAAAATTTTTCAAATGCAACATGATTATCACCTTCCCAACTTATGGATTTGGTACTTTATAACAGATGTATGTCTGTTTCTATGCTTTCTCTCGCTACTTCAGAACTGCCTGTAAATTTTTTCAAAGTCTCCTCAAAACTCTCTCTTGTTGTGCTGCTTGCACAAAACAAACATCAATTAGGTACTGCTGAGATCACGGCCCAGAGTATTGATCAGTACTGCCTCAGTCTTGCACTCCCCCGGCATGTCTGTTTCCAGCTGCTGTCTCATCTTAACCATACATTGTAAACACCCTGGGAAAGAGAGTTCTTATTCTTTTTTCATATACCACCTAGTGTAAGAGAGCCTTGAACCACAGCCAAGGTCTAATGACAGTGCAAATAGCAATATATTACATGAAAAAGGCATAAAAAAGTATCACAAAGCAGAACATTTCTGAAGCAGGTAATTATTTTGGTCGTATTTTTAAAGGCCACAATCTGGTTAGACCCTGATTCTTTCAGATTATACAAGTAATATCTCTTCTTCCCAGTATGACATTTTCTGTTGGAAACATTATCTCCTAATAGTTATTACTGAGTATTTACGTCTGCACAGAATTAGTTTTCCCAAAGCAAGCTACTCTATCATTCCAATTACAATGGAAGAATAAAACTGGAATTGCAGCTGTCTGACAGTGGAAATAATTTCAGAAGGATTTCATGCTTCCTCTATTCGAGGATAACCATAGCTTGGGACCATGTCACCACCCCAAATTCAAAACGGTATTTAGGTAGCCATGGTGACCATGAGGAACTGCTAGAAAAAAAACAGTCACCACCAGAAATCACATTCTCAAGTCCACGATCCTAACTGTAACATGGGTCAGCCAATGGTGTGTGTGTCATTATGATGAATGGTACCAAGTCCAGAACCATGTGCTTATATATCCCCAAATACACATCTGTGAGGCAATACTGATCTTTAGGAGATCCACATCATCCTTGTCATTTGAAAATGCTTTCTAGCTAGGAGAGAAGACCTAGGCATATCCTAAAAAAAAAGGTTTAGCCTTGGGAGTAAAACAGATTTTGACGAGAGAACTTTGAAGGGTGACAGAAGCTAAATGATGTGAAAAAAGTTAGTTTAGCTATCCCAGGTTTAAGGACAGCATAAGTGAAGATTAAGGGCATAGATTTTTTCATTAAATTTGGTAAAGATGACTGGGTATAGTACAAGATATAATCAACAAATAAAAAATTTGCAAACTATTGGACCCTATCTTGTGAAGGTGTCTGATGTTAAAAATTCAAAAATGTCTTTATTTTCACATGAAGAAAATTTAACAGGACAGCACAGAAAAGACTATGTTGTTAAAGAAATTATGAAAGGTCTGGAGCTACTGAAGTCTAGTGTGTAGGGAGGACTGAACAATAGGCAGGAACATTGTGGTAATGTGCCACTGCTTTAGTCACAACTGTTTCTGAGGCCTTCTTGCTCTTACTCCTCCCACCTAGCAGGAGGAAGCAGAAAGGGAGTCAGAGGGACAGTTTTGGAATTTAAAGGCAGTAATATGTTTGAATATTTCTACAAGTACTCCTTATTTTTGAATGCTTGTTCCTTTTTAACATTCACTAAAATAGTCTTCAGAAGTTGTTGCCTTCATTTTAATATGTGGCATAGATAAGGATATACTGTTCCTATATCTCATTAAAAAATGTCTTCTAGGAATAACTTTTTTCCAGGGGAAGAGTCTATGGAGATTAACATCCCTCTCACCAAAGAGTCTTATTAGTGAAGTATGAAAATAAATCAGAATTCTGCATCCCAATGAGAGCTGTGAGCTACAACACAGAACATCTTTTCCAAACTATTTTTTTTCATGATCTTTATTCTCACTGACTTGCCAACCACACAAAAGCTTACACAATGAATATAAATCATATCCATGAGGAATTCCTCTCTTTCCTAAAGGCTGTCAGCAGACACATACATGTTGTTTTATTCTTCAAACAATGTGATGAATATTTTATGAGGTATGATGCTCAGTCACTTCCATGAAAGAGACTCCAAAGGAAGGCTGAGCCTCTGCCCTCCCATTTCCTCTCTCCGGGTTCACCTCCCACTCTTCAAAATTAACTTTCACATATATGAGAAGTAGAACAGACTGTGGTCATCCATACCCCTAGGAATTCTGTGACTTGTGTGGCAGTAAATCATATTGTCTCACCTACATTTGTCTTGTGCTACTTAAAAAAGTACTTATGCACTCCTAATCAGTTCTGTCCCTGGGGAGGGCAAGGAAGATGATGGTTTAACGTTGTCCCAGAACAGAGAGGATTAATGCCAAAGGACTGAGAACTTGGGCAGGTAAAGTTTCAGATCACTGTTGAAAAAGCTCATGCAATACATTACACAACAGATTGGAACATTTACCTCCTTGAAGTTCCTTGAAGTATTGGGTTTTTTTTTTCCTCCCAGCGTAGTTTTCACTCACAGGAAACTACAGAAGTTCATAAAACATGGATATTTCAGACTTGATTCTTCCCTAATAAGCAGCTCATGCATGATTTATGTCTGTATATAACAGATGTAAGAGAACAAGACTGAACTGATTGCATTTCATACCTGCTTTTATCTCGGTATAAAGGACTGCATAAATAGCAAAATGTGAAGCATCAGGCTCATTTTCTTAAATGAGTAGCAGAAGAATCTTTTTCTGAAGCTCAGTCCACGCTGTCAGAGGGGAAGTCTACTGATCACTGCACTAAGAGTAGAAGATCCCTTTTTTCATTGATCATTGGGGGAATTTTTGTGTTTGTAGAAAGTAAAATAAAGACAAGGAAAACAACAAATACATATCCTGTCAGTCCTGACAAGGAAACCAATGATCTTGCTAATGGAAGACATGGTTCCTGGTACAGCTGTGTGGGGGGTTTTTTTTTTGTTTGTTTGTGGGGTTTTTTTGTGTGTGTGTGTTTTTTTCTTTTTTGTTTTTTGTTTTTTTTTTTTTTTTTACAGATACTGTGTTGTTACTGAGTTTATCGAAATAAATGCTCAAGTCATTGAAAGAGACTTTCAACTTGGGAGTGACAGGTTTTGCCTGTGTAAGTGGAACTTAGGAATGCTAATTACAATTCACAGGTGCAAAATCCTAGATACTTGAAGCCCCAAAACATCTTTAATAATAAATGATGCAACAGTCTGGGTTAGAAGGTCAGAAAATAAATGGGGTGGAAAGTTTAAGTGAGCACAACTTAGGCTAGCATTATAAAGCACACTGCTATTTTCACTCAGATCACTGCCAGGACTACACTTGCATTCCTGAGATCCAGGTGACATAGTAAAGATAGTCCCTTTAGTTGTCCCTATCACTCCTTCGCGTCTTTCTCATTTTATGGTTACTAATTAGGGTATGTTTTAGTAGATCCTAAATCTAAACCAGGATGAGTTTTCTGAGCTACAGAAAGCTCAGAGATTTAGTCTCAAAGGTATTTTTCAAATTTCAGGCAAGAACATTGAAAAGATAAGGCTTGAGGTAGGAAAATGAGCATTTCTTGTTCCCTTCGGTTGCACAGTGCTACTATATCAAACTTCTGAACACCTTGTTGATGAAATCAATAGGAATCCCTTTTACTTTCTTAAAAATGACTGAAAAGCTGAATTCACACTTTTCTCTTTTCTCACTCTTCAGCCACTCAAAATACAGTGACACTTAAAGCTGCTTATACTCTTAAAAAAATTTGATTCAAGAAAAGTGATCCAGCCTTCAATTTCTATGTGTCTGACAGAGAACAAAGTGGAGAGGAAGCATGAGAAAAAAAAGGACTAGACTAAGAGTAATTGGAGACATTAAAAACACTGTTTGATCTGATTTCTGACTCTTCATCCATCCCTGTCAACCAGAAATCATTCAGCACCTCACAGGATTAGGAGAAATTAGTTGGAGTTTCTATTTTTCCATCAAAATTTATAAAGAATTTGTTCCGGGATGAGATAGTAAATATTTGCAAAATAAATATATGACTTAGTAATTCAATTATAGCTGCTTCTAATGCTCTGAATGCTGTATTGTGACATATCTGCTTTGCTGTAGAAGTTCAGTTTCAGTGGGCTGAGCTATTAGATATGAAACTAATACCTATTTATATTCTAAAAGGTATAAAGTTTTTTTCTTTATTTCAGTGTGCTCTTCTTTTTTTTTTTTTTAAAGAAGTAACTCATGTCTAAAGGCAAATAAAACCTAGAAAGAGATTCTAGACAATAAATAAGGAGATGGCATCTCTGTGGAAAGGAGAAAAGTAATATATGGAATATTTTTACCTAATAAAATGTATGAAAATAAATGAAGTAAATGTGCACTTTAATTTTAGAAATTAGTGCTGTGAAGTCTTCAAAAGGTTCTGTTACCTGTACTCTGAAACTGTCTTATTAGGTCAGCCCAGTAATACATCCAGGTCCACTGTTCTCCCTCTGGAATTGGCTGTAAGAAGAATAAGCAAGGAATGGATAC
>VXAY01005130.1:108311-120413 GCA_013399855.1 Oxyruncus cristatus
ATTAGTCGTCAACAACCAAACACCCAAAGGAAAAACAACCAACCCCAAACAAAAAACAAACAAACAAACCCATGCCCACCCTATGCCTATAACCTATTAACAATATGCTTCACTAATCAAATTGAACTTGTCTGATTTCTGACAGTTTAGCATAACCAGTTCATATTGGAAAACTAGAAAATATGTTCATACTTGCTCACACAGATACATGCTGAATTTATAAGATTTGAAATGAAAAGCTGAACACGCAAAAATGTTCAATCCTCCTGAATACACTTTTATTTGGACCTGTAAAATGAATTGTTTGTTTATTAGAAATGAATTCTCAACACAAATCAGCACAGGGGTGAGATTGAATGGAAATGGCGTTAAAACTAGAGCTATATCTGGAAGCAGCCCAGCTAAATATATTTTGCTTTAATGAAGAGAGAAAATAGTGGACAAAAAATATGAACATAAAGAAGGAAGACCAAAAAAAAATGGTGACTAAAAGAAAATCAGTCTCAAAACAGAAAAAACACATTGCAAAAAACTCAAGATTTCTATTTTAAACAAATGAGCTATCAGAGAACAATCGGGATGGTAACATGTTAGAAGCAATAATTAATCAAAGTTCATTGCTATCTGTACCTGAAAAACCACTGTGAATGACTTCTAAACATTAACAAGAGGAACTGAGGAAGACCATATCAGTGAATGAGAGTTTCTATTATTAACAGGCATTATTAGAAAACAATAATAACTAATTAAAAGATAGCCTTCTAATTAAAATTGCTGAACAGGATTACACTTGCTATTGTTGAGCATTGACTCCCTGGAATGCTCAATATCCTTTTTAAGGGTGATATTTCTCTATAAATAATTATGTTATTTAGAAAGTAACTGCATGTATCAGGGTTTCCAGGGAAGGCACATATGTTTTCTGGTAGACAAAGATCAGATGGATAACGGTACAATTAAGTTTCATTGCCTTTTTAGGCAATGAATTCTCCCACCACACTACATTGTTCCATCTTGCATGTGGTATCCCTCCCACTATAAAGACAAAGAAAGGAATGTTACTAAATTCATATTTATGCCCCAAACCCAAGATCACATAGGCACCCAAATACCAGCATTGCATAAGATAATCTCTTGCTGTTTTGTATATGTTGATTTTTATCATACCAAATTAAAATCCTGTCTGGATGCTTTGAAAAAAGAAAGACACATTCTTGTTGCACATTTTATTTTGGGCAGCCATTATTACTCTAAACGGATCTTAAAAATATCTGAGACGAATTTATGTTTGTTTGTTTGGTTGCTATTTTTTTAAATCTGGAATGAAGCCATTCCTTTTTTTTTTTGTAGTGTCTGTGGTTACTGCATGCCCCTCATGAAAATGGAAATGCTGTTTGAAGAAGAACAACCCTCAGCAGGACAGTCTTGCTGCAGGGCACATGCACCCCACTGTGGGCCATTTCAGTGGAGGACACAGAGGAAGGACCCCACTTCCAGGTGTGCCTGTGTGACCTGCACAAAGGGAGTCCCCACTGGTGCGTGGGTTGAGGGTCTGCAGGGCAGTACACAGGGGAAGGTAAAGCTGCAGTGCCTGTTCCGTAGCAGGAGGGGGTAAGTGTGTGGTGGGGGCCCAGAGAGCCAGAAAAGAGGTTTGCAACACTCAGAGCCTGTAAGGGGAGGCGGTGTGGGTGCAGCTGTGTGTGCAAGCACGTGTAGGTGGGAATTGTATTGCCTTGGGATTTGCTACAGAAGGTGCCCGGAAATTTGCGGGTGTTTACCAAGCTTTTGTAAGTGTTTAGTGTTGTGGACTAAACGTTTTTGTTGTTGCTATTGGTTCCAAATGTATAATTCACTGACTACCACTTAATTCTTTGATGTTAACAAACAATTTTGATACTGATTTGATTTAAACCACTTCAGCAGAACAATTTTTCTCTCAGATCTCCTGTAATGCGGGTTTTTTTATTAGATCAGAATGACTTGAAACAAAAAGTCCATGGTACAAATACACACACTGTCTTAACACAACACCTTCCATATAACAAGTGAACATATAGTTTGCTCCCTAACCAGAAACAATTACTGTGTAATTTCAGAGGCAGCCACTTCATCCTTTGGAAACCAAGTGTAATGGTAGTGTTCCACATGATTGAAGGTCAAGTATACATTCCATCAGTGACTGAATGTTATGCAACTGTTACTCTGATAAAAGCCTTTGAAAGAATAATACAGCTAAATAGGCTTTCTGTCATTCTTTTCAGATCCTGCATACGTTAAGGTGTGGTGTCTGTCTATACATACTCACTAAAATATAAACTTTCTCATTCTAATGCAGTAAGGTTGTAGATGAATAATTAAAATCACTAATACAAAAATAATTCCTTTAATGCTTTTAAACAAAATATTCTGCGTAGTTACGGAGAGAGTTTTGTCTCTTTTCTATTATTTTTCTTTTTTTAATGGTACAACGGCATAAATTTAAATGACATCTCTTTGAAGTCAACAGTGCAAACTAGCAGTTCTACTTAGCAAGAGAGAAATTTAGAGTTGTTATACCCTGTGTCTATGGTGCTTTTATACTGTGTCTATTATGCTTTTTAATGGATTGATACTGACTACCATTTGCCTTTGTTATTACTGATTACCTGGAAGCACTAAAGTAGAAGTAAGGAATGACTATGATCTGCTAACCAGGAACAACAACAGGAAGTGAAAAGAAAATTCAGAGTCCCATCTATGGGAAAAGACTACAACAAGAAGGTGGCATCAGCAAATGTGAAATAAATCCAGTTACAAGTCAGTCTTTTAAAGGAAACACAGGAGAAGGGTTGATATACACGCAGCAGAATGCAGTTCTCTGGAAAACAAATGAGGACAAGGGGAATATAGAAACTCATTTAACTGGAAAACAGAAAAGAAAAAGACACATTGGTGAATAATGTTAAATAGAATAATGTTGTGCAATAATACAGATGAACATAAAAAATTAAAAGATGAGCAGAGTATGTCCATTTCCATTCCCTGGATGTTACAAAAGAGGTTACATTGCATAATAAAGCAAAGAGGCTGTACTTTGAGAGTTTTTTGGGAGGAATGGTTAAATACAAACAAAAAAATTGGTTTATGTTGGAGATGAATCTCTCAGAGAGTTTTTTTCTTGCCAACCAGCTTCTCTTTTTTATGAAGAGAAAATTGTTCTTGTATCTTAAAGCCAAAAAAAGCTTATGGAATGCCCTTGAAACAAGCAAAGGGGGAAATAGAACTGAATTATTTTATTTGTTATTTACTCATATGGCTTAATTTTTATTTTAAATGCACATGCAAGGAGATGTCACTCTGAAGTCTACCGACATTCAGAGCCTGCCTCCTTTGTTAGGCATATTGAAGAGCCACTTATAGTTTGTCATATATGGTGACTACATAGGATTTCTCAACGTAGACATATCGTTATGTCTATGTTAAACAAAGTTAAATCAGTGCCATCTGTGGTACAGAAGGCTCATCTGATTTGGAATCAGTTTATTTTAAGAGAATTAGCTCATATAAATTATAGCAGCATAAGCACTACTGTAGACCAGTAAATAAGTCCACACTAGACAAGTAAATGAGTCTACACTAGGTGGTTCATGGTCTTAACTAGCCTGATGTGCTCTCCAAGAGCTCTGAAGGCACAATTTATTATACAGGGAGCAAACTGAGTAATCATGTTACAAAACAACATTGGGTTTGTTTGCCATCATGGATCATGCTGAAGAAAATTCAGTTAAGGTTATAGTAAATAATTCCTATTTAAAGGAAAAAAGAAATTCATAACAGAATGACACTATTTGATATGTATATTTGCTTCAAATGTCCAACACAGAAACAATGCAGTGAGGTAACTTTACAGATCACCAGTATCTTTTTTAGTAATGATTTATAAACGGAATTCAAAGTGGTCATGTATCCTAATATGATTTCTGTACATTGGAATATCTTAAGGACAATAATTTTGGATGACTTATGAAGTAGAGGGCTACTAAAAGCTACTCTTCTAAATGGCAGTTATTGCATCTGGATACCTGGATATGATATCCATAGAAATCAAGAAAAATAATCATAAATATTTATTGAGAAAACAGAGCGGTAAGGAAACAGAACTTGAATTTTTTCCTTTTTACCCTACTTAAACTAATTTTTCTGGTAATCACTGTTGCTCTTTCATTCCTGGAGTCCTCATCTTTTTCCTTCAACTCCTGCAAATCTGCAGCCTTATATGTCTTTCTTACATCACCATGCTATTTTTAGAATTCGTGCAACACTGACTTCTGTAAGCAAAGAATATTACATATTAATAAGGCTCCTAAGACAGTAGGCAAGGACAGAATTATTTTTTAAACAAACTACAATGCTTCAAAGAGAATATTTTCTTTCTCTTTAAACATTCTATGTTAATTCTGCTCTGGAGCTTGCCACCAAATGCTATCTTTGAAATACCTTGGCTGCATCCTCTCAAAGCTGAAGCCACTTAAACTGGATCTGGAAACACCAGTAATCACAGGGCCTGAACCTGAAGCACTGTAATCCTTTTCTTCAACTCACAAGGGAAGAGGACATCAATTGTAAGAATAACTGAAAGCCTTGTTTTTGAATAAAGTAAAGTACTTGCTTGTTTCCAATTGACTTCTGTTGCTACTACATACGTTCATAAATTTCCTTAAGCAGGAGTGATTTATTGAATTGAAGCTCAGAAGAAGCACAGTGTTGACACTGCTAATGAATGCAAAAGCACAAAAAAAATTAGGTACCTTATGACAAACAATTTATAGATCACCAAAGATGACAAACAAAGCCAAACTTTTTTGAATCTCCAGCTTGTATTTCAGACATATTTTCATTCTCCAAAATAATTGGGGAAGATTTTATGCTACAGAAAAACTAATATGAATATTTCTTTATATTGTTTTTCTTTTGCAGGAAATATCAGCATATTCAACTCCTCAAGGAGAGTCCAGGCATAAAGAAGAAACATCTCGAATTTAGACTGAATTGTTAACGGAGGAATTTCTTCTCCAAGAAGGGACAGGCAGGTGACTTCCCCACCATCCCCAAAGAGTAACAGATAAGCAGTAGTAGCTTATCTGTATAGGAGATATGAATTTAATAATGCACAGCAAAGAATGTGGGAGCATAACCTTCGATTCCCACTCCAACATCAACCCTTACAAGTGTCTTATTTTGTCTGAGTTAAAATAGTACAAGTAGTAGCACGACATGATTGCAGTGAGGAGGAGAAATATACTAAGGATAGGAGGAACTTGGATACTAAACAATACAGAAAAATAATACAGGAAAACAATACAGAAATACTGGCTGGAAGAAATACAAACAGCAATATGATACAGTCTATGTATCTTATGGTTAAAAAAAAAGTCCAAGGTGATCTAGTATCAAAGAGACTTCAAGGGCACTACCTAGGTCATTACCTTAACATTACCCTTTGTACCTACACATATTTCAAAAACTTTCTCTTGCCTACCACTCTTACTTTGCCATTCCTGTTCACTATTTGTTCCAAAGGGACACGAAACCCAAGACAATATTGTGTCAAGCATGGGCAAAACAAACATTTGGAACAGACTCAACAGATGGCAGTGAAGGAAACAAGGAAAAGGAGGTGGAGGGCATTCAGCCTGTGGCAAGCAGCACAGCTGGGGAACACGTGCCAGCCTGCAGTCTCTCCCTTAGAAATAGTACAGCCTCATTTCACCCGATTTGTTTGCTTATGTAAGAACTGTAAACTGTATGGAAGAGATTATTTCATGCAGATTTGCTACCAATATATTAGTCTTATTCCAGAAGTATTACACTTGTGTTTCTTGAATAAATTAAAATCTTTTCCCACTCTCCAGGTGGAAGAATAGTATTCATTACTATTCACTGGTTTACTCAACTGTTTTTTTTTTTTTTTCCAATGTGCTTCCATTCAAAATACAATAACTCTATTTTTCTCTAGAAAAAAACCCTTTGTGGCCTGACACAATAACGGAAGGCCCACAGAAATTATGCAGATCAGCACAGAAAAAGAAACTTGTTGACTATTAGCATGTCACACACATGGCAGTGAAGTAGTATTTGACTTTAAAAAGTCTCTTATATAATTCTTTAACAAAGATAAGAAAGAAGAAAATGATCCAATAAATACCTGGATCCTGACTCCCTTCTTGGACTAGGTTGCTCACATTTGCTTTTGAAGTCCTATTAGAGTGATATTTATAGCTAAATGCAGGTTTTGAGAAGAACATCAAAACACCCCAGGTAAGTGCTTTCTGGTGGCTTAAAGTGCCATGAGAATTCAGTTTTGCATATTTTCTCATTTGTTTTAAATCCTCTAATAATATGGGAAAGCAGTCTACTAGCCTCATTCTACAGATGAGAAGTTTTATTAACTTGGATTAAAGTTATGATATCTTTACACAGGGAATGGAGTGGTGATTGCAATAATAATTCTCAGTTTGATAGAAGCCGTGCATTACGGTTATAAATATTGGCTTTGATTCTATCTGCATAATAAAGTGCAAGGAAGCCTACAAACTTCTGAACATTTGAAATTTACAAATTTACAAATTCCAAAAGGAAAGAAAGAGTCATAAAAAGTCCAAGGTAGTGGCACTTATAAGCCAATGACATTTACATGTCAGTGTGGCACTGAGAAGATGGTTACATTAGATGATCTTTAAGGTTCATTCAAACCCAAGCCATTCTGTGACACTATTGTTACTATGATATCTAAGTCTTTGGAAAACTAGAGGTTCAGAAAGACACTTACATAGATTCAAACAAACAAACAAACAAACTAACAAACAACCCCCCCAAACAAACAAACAAACAAACAACCCCCCCCCAAACCACAAAGAAACCCCCAGACCCTCTTAAGTATCTGCCTTCTTTTAATTTCAAAAGATGCACCTAATTGGTTTTGAAAATAAACACTCTCTCTCTACCCTGTCCTTTGAGGCTTTCCTCTCTCTCTCTCTCTCTCTCTCACAAAGTCAGCCTTTAGAAATGTGGTCCCTACAGCTTCCACCACCATTGGAGGAAGAGGCTGGCAGAAACTTGGCTTACAGAACTGTGTTGTGCCTTGTGATCAGTACAGTAAACAGAATAAATCAGTGCACTTCCTGTATCTCCCATCCCTCACAGCAGAGGATTTACATTGTTATGCTCCTTGAAAGGAAATGTAACACTTTTTATTGCATATGCCTGGTGAGGAAGAAGGATCTTTGCCTACATTCTAACCTGTGTGTCTTACATAAAAGAAAGGTAAGAAGTATCATGTGTAAAACTATTTTGAGTCAGGGACTATAATTCTTCTTGCCTAGCTTTAAGGTAGAAGACTATTTTCCAAGCTGCTTTCATAGTTGCATGAGGAATGTCGAAAGCAGTCCCTGGAGAACTGACTGACAATATCATTGCAATTATGGATGATATGCTTGTCTTCGTGCTCTGCACATCTCTGTTAACTGCCATCAGGCCTGACACTGGAGGGACAAGCTAGAGTAACCTTCCCAGTATTTCACACGTGGATTATGGAATGTCAAGTATTTTAAGCTAATAGTTCTCAGTGATATAAAGGCATTGTGTTATTGCAGTCCATGGAAAGTAAGCTCTGTTTCAATTAACATTAACACAGTTAATGCCTCACTGGAAGATAAAAGGAATTGACAACTATTCACTACAACTACAAGAAAGATGCAACGAAGTGTAAATTAGTCTGAGTCCCTTTTCATTTCATGGGTTTTCAGCTCAAGAGTAAAGGAGGTATTTCCTAGGTCAATCAGTGTCCTAATTAAAGGTTTCTCTAGTAATTGTTTGTTTTGTTTTGAAGATAATAACTTTTCTAAAATATAGCTGAACTGATAAGAAAACATTTTGGTCACTTTTCAGAACATGCTAGGTGAGGTAACTAAAACCAGATATTTCAGTCTACAATATGAAAAATGTTTTCTTGAGAAGAGTTCTTTTTAAAGAGTCATAGAATTGTTTGGGTTGGCAGGGACATTTGAAGATCATCTAGTTTAAGTCTCCCACCATGTGAAGGAATATCTTTCCTTAGATCACATTGCTCAGTGTCCCATCCAACATGGCCTTGATGTTTGTAATGATATGGAAATCACAATGTCTGTGATAAAAAATTTCTTTTTTATGTCCTATCTAAATTAGCCCTCTTTCAGTTTAAAACCATTGCCCCTTGTTCTATCACTAGTGGCTGTGGTAAAAAGTCTTTCTCTGGTTTTTTTGTTTGTTTGTTTGTTTGTGGTTGGTTGTGTTTTTTTTTTTTTAAATGGCTCTTTTGTATATTTAAAAACTGTAATAAATTCTCTGTGAAGCCTTCTCTTTTCCAGGCTGAATAAACTCAACCCTCTCAAACCTACTTCATAGTAAGAAGTGCTCCAGACCTCTGACCACTGTTGTATCCCTTCTGCAGATCCACTCTAACATGTCTATGTCTTTCTTGTGCTGGGGCCTCAGAACTGGATTCAGGTGGGGTCTCACCAAAGAATAGTAAACCTTCACTGGCTGGCCACATATCTTTTTGTGCAGGCCAGGACACAGCTGGCTTTCTGGGTTGTGAACCTATATTGCTGTCTCTGTCACAGCCTCAGGAGGGCCAACTATTTTTATCATGTCAATAACACATTTAAAAAACTGGATTTTACCACTTAGGTTGTCTCAATGGCACTCTTTGGCAGTAACTCATGTCAGTAGTAACTGGTATATGCCAGCTTCAGTTAGATATATGATCTGAAGCTACTGCCTAAGGATATGGGAAAGAATACATTTTTATATTTATTTTCAGAAAAAATAATGGAGGAAAGAGTAATATATTGCTAATCAGAATCATGGAAAGACATTACTAAGCATGGGCTAATATCACTACATAAGAAAAGGCTAAAATAGTTTGCAGATTATCACAGAATCATAGAACTACTTGGGTTGGAAGGGACTTTAAAGATCATCTAGGTTCAAACCCCTACTATGGGCAGGGACACCTCACACTAGATTAGGTTCCTCAGCCCCTCAACCCCCTCTGTCATCTAAAGAAATAAAGGGGATCGGTAGATCTATGAAGAAAGTTGCATGATATGTCAGTTTGTTTTAAAGTAGGAAACTAGACATAATTAGAGACTTCTCCTCCACTACATAAAATATTTTCTGATTAATAATTTTGTTTAATGGTTATCCTTGACTCAATACTTTTTCATAACAAAGTAGTAGTTAGAAATCTCCTTCATCCTTGGACCAGAGCCCAATTTAGTAAGATACATAAAAATAGAGACGGCTGCCAGTCATACAGAAATTTTCTTCCAAATAGTTAAACTTCCAAAACAAAGTAGGGAATATTTTAAACTGTTAATGGAAGAACGAGTATCAAATATTGAAATCATCAGTAGTCAAAACATTAAAGGATGACATATTTAATTTGAACCAGTATCAAAGATCTGGATGCTTATCTTATTTATCCTTATCTAAATTTTCTGCATCTGCAAATTTCCTGAAATTTCAAGGGATGAAACATCATAGGGCACACTACAAGGAGGATGCATCTGCAGTCTCCTGAATGTGTCTTCAACACCAGTTGCAGAAAAATGTGACCTTTATTGGAAAAATGCAGCAAGATACATATGGTGTTACCTACCCTATAAGACTGTAAATTAAATAGATTTAATCTTGATTCAAAGGAATGAAAAGACTCTGTGTAATGACACTAACATTTCTTTGTTTAAAATTTGTTTTCCTTATTTGTATTAAATTTTCAATGCTTTCCTTCCTGAAGAAAACATCCCATTTATGTTCAGGATAGATGCGTAAATTTAGGTATAAATCACAAAGTTCCCTCTGACAGAAATTTAAATAGAATACAGTAAACATAAATTTACTGTATTTGCAGTACTGAGATGATTTATTACTCTTTTAAAACCCCCCAAACTAAACCAAATTAAAATAAAAGAACAAAACACCAACATTTTAAATCAAAGCCAAATCAAAATGTTATATGAAATCTTTTATTCTATGCTACAAAATATGGAAGAAAAGAGAAAATTCCTTCTTGAAGTAACTGGAAAAAAATATTTTATAGAACAGGAAACTCAAAGGGCTCCCTAGACAGAAACCAGAGAGGAAATAGTTGGTAACAGTGTATATGTTACAAGAATGAACCTAAATCAGGAAATGTAAATAGGAACAGAGTTAACAGAAATGGAATTAGTAATAATTTTTTCTCCAGAAGATGTCACTTTCCAAGTGACATTACAGTGCTTTGACTATACTGACTTCCTTGAAAAGTCCTTTTTGGACATAAATCTCCTTCAAAACATTTTGAACAACTGTATGGTAATTCATATTTTCCTATCCAGCAGCTCTACAAAGAGGATGCAGTACTTCTGCATACAAAATATTGAAGACTTTTCAATTTCTTCACAAGAAGAGGTGAACATGGAAGAATAGAAATCAAGTATGCAGCTTTCTGACAGATGGAGAGATCACAGTGCTTTAGATGACTTTTCTTGAGCTAGTTCATCAGTCCTCTTCATCACCCTGGCGAACACTTAATCACAAGATGCATATTGATTTCCAAATGCAAACTTCCTCAATGAACTTCTCAATGATCGGCTTTTGCAGATCATTTTTTGAAAGAAGTTGCGTAACTAGAGACTCCATTATTTGCTCTAAGTTCTATAACAGCAAAGTCCCAAAGAAGACTATCACAAAGTTACAATTTAGACTGGAGAAACACAGTAGAGAATATACCCCTTCTTTCATTGCATGTGGCTACAGACTAAGGAATGACAGGACCATCGGTTTTGGAAAGAGGTAACTTGGAGATGGTACTATTCAAAGGATATGTACCCATGGAGATTTCAGTCCCATTAACTAAGTATGGCATTGAGTGAGGAAATCCATTATCCACTTGTTCATTAAAGAGCATGCCAGGACTTGTAAGTTGTACATAGTAGTAACAAAGAATCCTTGCAGCCTTGCAAATTAGGGTTCGCTGAAAGTGATAAAAAGGTACCGAGTGATCATTATGTGAATAATGATCAAGGTCCAATGAAATTACAATGCCATTTATAACTTTTAGTTAGACATTTAGTGACTTGCAGAACTTGGGAAAAGATATTGATTCTGCAATAGATTAGGGAATTAGTGATAACATTATCAGGATCCACATAAAGTCTAACAGTCCAAACACTCTCTAAAATTCTTATCAACAAAAGTCCTTCTCTCTAAATCCATCCAGAACACGGAATCTACTAGACAATTTGACTCACAGTGGGATGTTTTACACTTGGAATCAAAACAGATTGTGAGAATTGAGAAATAATCTCAGCAAAAGGATACTGCTAGAGATACACATCTCCAAGCATGCTTGATTTAAAGTCATCTTGTATGGCCCAGAATCCTGTCTGGTGTAGATCATCATTAATTCATTAATTTATAGTTACTTAACCTTGTAATGTACTGGAACTGCAATTATTTACAGTTAAAGTTGTGGAGCTCTTGCTGACTACTCTTTACAACTGAAATCAAATCTCCAGACAGTGATAATGGTATGTTGCAGGAACTTAGAATCAATTCTTAAATAGTGAACAGTGCACAGAAAGATGGTGATTTTCTAGCAAAAAAGGAGTTTCATAGAGGCCTAGGAAAAGTTGAGCACATAAACAAACAGTGAAAGAAGCCATCTTAGCTACATCCTCCAGGACAACTAACTAGCAATGAATGAAATAGGGAGCCAGAAACAAGTGACTGCAGAAAGCAAAGCATAGTCCGTGCTGTCAGTCAGGCAAGAGGTAGCAGCTTGTCACAAACTACTATGAATAAACAGGAATAGATATTAGGAAGAAGACAGATATTAGTGAAAGAGAAACACTTACACATGAACTGAAGAAATAAGGGAGACAAGATGACGGATAAGGAATGTCTTTGGAGAAAAGGGTATCAAGAAAGGCTAAGGTGTGTGAAAGATACAAACATATGGGCACTCATGATGGATTAGATTAGAAGGAACACTGAGCACAGAAAAACAAATGGGAGGAAAAAAAAAAAAAAGAGAATCCT
>VXAY01005130.1:129021-139618 GCA_013399855.1 Oxyruncus cristatus
AAGATGGGAAAATAACCAGCAGAACGCATTAGGAACAGAAATTCTACTATTTACTTGTGTTACATCTGTTGCATCTTGAAGTCTCTGTAGACCAAGGAAGGATACTCCCTTAATGATTAGCACAAATATATACCCAAAGTCCTCTGTTCTTCTGTTCTGTATTCCACACAAGCCAAGTGCCAGATTGTACATTTTGTCTGTTGAACAATAGCATACTGCTTACAACTTGGCATTTCAAAAATAAGTTTAACCTTTCCCTCCCCTCTCTCACCACGGTATCACCCTCACACTTTTGCTGACTTAGTCTATTAGACATCTGAAAAGGTTTACATTAACATTTTTAATGGTCTCATGAGAGAGAATGAAACTCAACCATCCATCAAAACTCTTCTTGCAGTCTTCCTAAAAAAAAGACAGCAGTGATACACAAAGAGATCTTTGTGTATTTACTTCTGTTTTCAGGATTAACACACTAAGATCCAAAAGAAAGCACTGCTACTGTAATTGCTTCAGTGAAGACAATATAGGGAATGAGAAACAAATAATACACACAGAATCACACTGGCCTGCTCTCTAATAGCATAGCCATTGCCACACTTAGTTCAGTACAGAGCATTTCAGTTCAGAACATTTTTGGCAAGAGTTCTGTGATTTGCTCTGCTCTCTTTGCCACTACATGCACACCCCAGATATTTTTAAGTCTTCATGAATTTGTAATTGCAGTGGTAAACTGCAATTTTTGTCCAAATCCCAAGATTAGACTTCTTGACGTGTTAGGCAGTGCCAACATTGGGGATTGCTTCCTTAAACATTAAGAAAGAAAGTAGTACTATTCATATTTGAATTTTTCCCAGGAGAATTACACTGAAGTTCCATTAAACAGTAGTTTTAGATGAGACAAAGTTCTCATTCTTTTTCTCTTTTCTTTCCTTTGACAACCAAGTCCCTTCATGTTTCCTGTGGCCTGGTAAAGCAAGAGAGCCTACAAAAATTGTCTCTGGACTGGATGTTAAAAAAGAGGAATGTATGTTAAAAACTCAATTATAAAATGAAAACAAGAGAAAAACACCCAGAAGTCACAAAGTTTACTCTAGAAAGTCTTAAAAGTCAAACTTTCTTCTCTATAAAATACTCTCTTAGAAAATCCTGTACATATAACCTACAGGGTATTTTATTTTTGTTCATCTTAAGCAGAGTAAAAAAAAAAAAAAAAACAAACCAGAAAAAAGCCCCAACCAAAAAGCAAAACAACACCACAGCCATCAGCCAGAACTTCTTTGGGTAGAAGCACTGTGTTTCTACCATTTCATTAACTTTGGTGGTATTCCTAAGCACTGACTCACTTCTAAGCATTGTTTAGAGAATAAACAACGTTTTCACTGACTACTAAAATTGTGATGTGAAGAACTCAGACTAAATGATACATTTTAAATTATAGGGTTTACATTTGATAAATTCTCACTATTTTTTAAATGCATGATTTCCCACATCTAAGAAATGGTTTTAAAAGACTTCACAGAAGAGTATACCCAAACATGACATTTTCAGAAGTCATTCAGAAATTAAATATCTTCATTCTTCAAATAAAAAAGATGACACTACAAAGTGATACAAAGCAAAAAGAAATTATTTATAAAGATGAAATTATAAGTTTAGACAAGGGAAACAAGTCCAATAAAAGAAAATGCATCTAGGGAGAAATAATCCCATGCACCAGTACAGAAGGGGTCCTGCTGGACAAGTTGAACATGAGACACATTTGGAGCAAAGAAGTGTGAGGGAGCTACCTGGACTGCATCAGGAAGAGGCTTTCCTGCAGTTTGAGAGAGGGGATTCTTCCTCAGTGCTATGCCCTGTATCCAACTCTGGGTTTCCCAGTAAAAGAAAAATATGGATTTGCTGGAGTGAGTTCAGCAGAAGCCCACAAAGAGGATAAAAGTGCTGGAACATTCCTCATATAAGAAGACACTGAGAAATGCAATTATTCGTCCTAGAGAAGAGAAGGATCAGGAGCATCTTCTCTGAGTATGAACACCTCATGGGAGGGACTGAAGAAGCAAAAAGATTCCCACAGCGGTGTGCACTGATGGGACAACAGGTCATAAGCACAAATTAAAACATATGAGGTTTCATCTCTACACACAAAAAAATTGTGTACTTGAACAAAGGGAACCAATTTCCCAGAGAAATTGTGGTGTCTCCAACCCTGGAGATATGCAAAACTTGACAGAACACACTACTGAGCAACGTGCTCCAGCTGACTGATTGGAGCATTGGGTTTGGATCAGATAATGTCAAGAGGTGTCACCAAATTCAGTATTTCTGTGATTTTTTGAAAGCATGCTCTTATACCTTTGTGAGATATGTCAGCAGGGTAGGTAATATTATTTTTATTCCATTCTATTTTGAAGATGATGTTAACACATCTAGAGACATGAAACATCTCTTTACTTTTTCACTTTGTAAATATGACCAAAATCTTAAATCCATGTGGTACATCAAACTGGATTTTTGAAAACCTGTAAGTTTTGGCATTCATGTAAATCTAGAGGCTGTTTATAGGTTACTTTTTATACCTTCTCATAGCTATACTTCATTATCTTTAGAATCACACTAAGTGATATCCAGACAAGAGCATCTTCTATATATAATTGTAAGAAAACACCCATATGTGTGTTATATATACGTATGTTATGTGTTTACCAGTACTGTGTAGTCTGTCAGGGAGGGACAAGGGAAGAGGAGAAAAGTTAGTGACATTTCCACAGAGAAATTTAAGCTAAGTAGGTCCTCGGATGTTATTAATTCAATCTCCTGCTTAAAAATTTCAAAGTAGATCAGGTTGCTCAAAACCTTGTCCAGACAGGTTTTGAAGACCTCCAGGTGTAGAGGTTCCGCAACCTTGCCAGGCAAGGAAGGAAGTGGCATCAAATTTATCTCTACTAATAAGTTCTAAACTCCATAATGAATTTTATTGGGACAAAAAAATTAGCAACAATTTTCCTTTTTAGCCACAGACTATAATTTCCTTTTTCAGGATCTGCAAATTAGTCTTTCATTGCATTGTGGAAACACTGAAGTATCACAAATGTATTCATCTAGGCAAAGCTATCTTCTTTAAACACAAAAATGCCATAGAGATAAGAAATGAAAAATATTTAATTAGAACATTTCACAGCATGGAGAAACATTACTGAGTAGCTTTCTACCTTACCTTATGATTAAAATGACACAAACATAGATTATTCTTGTTATACCCATTCTCTACTGTCTATATCACAAAAGCACTTTAGAAGTTTGTTGGTTTGACATATATAGAAAGTCAGCATGATACTGCCTTGAAAATGAAATAGACATGCCTATATTTTTCAATTAGCTACTTCTGAATTTTAGATCTGTGCCTGCAGTACAGCTGAAAGATCAAAGCTGAGAACTTTACCACTAAATCAATTTTTTAAAATAGTTGGAAATGTGGATGCATCTCTTCACCGGTTAAAGTCATTTTATCTGCACGACTTATAGAAAAATGCATTTCATATGTTTTAACAATGAATTGTATTCTGGACCAAACCTCAAATCTGGCAATTTTTTTAATACTGGTAACTTAAAGACACCTTGAAAAACTATACTACACATTTCTATTCTCTCCAATCAATAAAAGAAGTCAATGTTTGTTATCAGAATGTAATAAATAATATTTGTACACTGTGTTTGTCAGAAAGAGGGCAAAATGGAAGAATTTTCACTGGATTGCTTTTATGTTGTAGTATTCTAAATAGTTAAAATGTAATTCAGTGTATTTATAGTCAAGAAATTTGTATCTTCATTTTTCAGAGCAAAATGTGACATGAGATTGAAAAGGTCATATACAGAATTAAAAAGTTATGGAAAAGCCTAAGGTATCATTTAGGAACCTAAGTATGACTGATTACACAAGAATACTTCGTTATCATTACTTTATAGTTACAAACCTCTAGTTATATGATCAGCCTTTACTATCAGTATTATTTGGGACGCTACATATGCATTTTCAATACTAGCACAGAAGCAGAGTCTAACTTCCGAGCTAGTTTATCAGTCTCAGCTTTCTTGAGTTTGTTTCAGAGTGAGCACCAGGATAAAGAGACTTATGTACGTCTGCTCACAGAGCCTTCATATCTAGAGGATGCATTCCAAGAAGAACGTTCCATGACTCTTATGTTGGTAAAGATGATACACACAAAATTTGACATTTCAAGTATTATCATGACTCGTTCTTTGCCACTCTTTGTCTCACTTTGAAATGCTAAAATATTGGTAAGCATCAAAATTGAGACCTTTTTGATGTTGGAATTTGCAACAGGCTATAAAATTCAGTGTACAGAGAGGAGGACTGTGTCATAAGTACAGATTTATCAAATATTGTAGAAATACATCAAATTTCAAATATATCTTTCCAGGCTATACCTGGGGGCAAACAAGAATACATGGAAATAATAGCTACTAGTAATTACAAAGTTGGAGACATAAATAATGTCTACTGGTCTCTGATGCATAAAAGTGCTCATATTTGTTTAAATGTAAACCTGCAATCAAGCCTGCAGATGTTAATGGGAACATTTGCATGCATAAAGCTAATCCTCTCCTAAATTAACTACTTGAGTCAGCATTTAGTGCTAAAATTCCACTGGGATTCTCAGCTTAAAAAAAATACTTATCACATATATTCAGAATAGATCAAGTATGCTTTTTTCATGTAGTTCTCTCAGAAAGTGATCAGAAACACTCCTGGATCAAGTATCTACTGGTAGGTATAGTAACTGACACTTAAAAAACCACCAGGATTCAAGGTGAATGAAAGATGTCAACACAGCTGCTGTGTGGAGAAACATCTGTTTTCTGAGCATCTATCAGCATCTTGGAATATTCTGCCTACCCCACACCTGCAAGAAAACCTGCATAGTCAGTGTGTTATAATCCATCTGCAGGACATACCATGTATGCTCTGGAAGGAATAGAGAAATTTCATTGGGCAGTGTTAACACCACACAAAATTTGTTTTCTTCCGTCATTTAGACAAAGCACATAAAGAAAGGTCTTTGTCCATGAACCAACAGCACTTCTTAAGGTTTAAAACAGCAAAACAGTTTATATTGGCTGCTGTGAGCTTTCTTCATGGATTCAAGCTTGCTTTGTTATTTTCAATCCTCAGCCTGCTTGAATGATGAAGTTATCAACACAGAATGTTGCAGAAGAAAATTGTCTGGAACCATGTATTCTACCAAATTTATGTGTAGGTGACAACTGAATAGTGAATATTAAAAAAGTCAAACCACTGAATCTAAGGGGAGAATTAGGAAAAAGGCATTGGACATCTGCACACATAATTTTAAATTCCACAGAATCTAAGAATATGCTGAATTGGAAGGGACATATCAGGATCAAGTCCAGTTCCTGGCCTTGAGAACAGGACCATCTACAAAAGTAACACCACGTGCCTCAGAGTATCCAAATGCTGTGACTACTGCCCTGGGGAGCCTGTTTCAGTGCCTGACCACCCTCTGGGGGAAAAACCTCTTTCTAATATCCAACCTAAACCTCCCCTGACACAACTTCAGGCCATTCCCTCATGTTCTATCACTGATCACCACAGAGAAGAGATCAGTGCCTGCCCCTCCTCCTCCTCTCAAGAGGAAGTTGTAACTGCAATGAGGTCTCCCCTCAATCTCCTCTTCTCCAGGCTGAACAGACCAAGTGACCTCAGCCAGTCCTCACACAGCTTCCACTCAAGGCCCTTCACCACCTTCATTGCCCTCCTTTGGATAGCCTCTAATAGCTTAATATCTTTTTTATATTGTGGCATCCAAAACTGCCACAATATTCAAGGTGAGGCCACCCCAGGTCAGAGCAGAGCGGGACAATCCCTTCCCTCGACCCGCTGGTGGATGCTTTGCCTGATGCCCCCCAGGACACGGTTGGCCCTCCTGGCTGCCAGGGCACTTCTGATCCAGATTCAACTTGTCATCAACTGGGACCCTCAGGTTCCTTTCTGTGACACTGCTTTCCAGCATCTCATTCCCCAGTCTGTCTGTACATCCAGGGTTGCTGCATACCAGGTGCAGAATCCGGCACTTTCCCTGTTGAATTTCCTATAGTTGGTGATTTCCCAGTCCTCAAAGTAATTTAAAAAGATGTTGAAGAGCACAAGGCCCAAGATGGAGCCTTGTGGAACCCCACCAGTGACAGGTCACCAGTCTGATGTCACCCCAGTCACTATTACCCTCTGTGTTCAATTGCTCGCCCACCACATGATGCGTTTATCCAGTTGTGTGCTCTACAAGTTTGTCCAGAAGTATTCTGGGAGAGACAGTGTCGAAAGCTTTACTGAAGTCCAAAAAGATTACATACACTGGCTTTTCTTGATCAGCTATGTGGGTTACCCTGTCATAAAAGGATATCAGGTTTGATAAGCAGGACTCTCCTCTCATGAAGCTGTGCTGGCTGTGGCCAATGACTGCATAGTATTTCAAGTGTTTTTCAACATCTCCCAGGGTAATCTTCTCCATAACTTTACCAGGTACTGAAAGTTGCACTATACAGACTGACAGGCCTGTGTTGTCCTCGGTCCTTCTTCTCGCTCTTCTTGCAAATCATGACATTTGCCAGTTTTCAGCCAGCTGGGCCCTCCCCGGATTCCCAAGACCACTCAAAAATCATTGATAGAGGTTTTGCGATGACATCAGCCAGCTCTTTGAGGATTCTTGGATGAATTCCATCAGGTCCCACAGATTTATAGGTATCCATCTGGAGCAGCAGGTCCTGCACCATTTCAGGGTCGACTGGGAGTTGATTATAATTTGTCTAACTGTTTTGCAATGAGTTACATCCAACAGAGCTGCATCCAACAGAGAAACATTTTTTCCCATAAATTCTTTTATTCTCTAGTTCACAAATCAAGAGTCAGGGAGATCTCATTCCAGATACTGACCCTTTCCTTAATACTTCTTCTTTCATCATGACAACTTGCCTGTGATAATGGCTTCTCTTTCTTTCTTCTACTGTTTGGGTTGCCCTCTTTTCCGACAAAGTTAAGCTCTCTTTGAATCTAAAACATGAGGCAGAGCTCTAGGTCTTTTTTTTTTTTAAACCCTAAATCAATTAGAGAGCTAACTGTTCTAAAAAGAGTTGTCATAAGACGTGTTTCTTTCAGATCATTAAAAGACAAGTTCTTATATTATCAGAGTTATTTCATGTGATGCAGTAATTTTCAGGTATTGTATGGCCAGGGAGATTGCCAGGTTTCCAGTGCTGATCCACCACAGCTTTCTCCGATAACAAGGAGACTCAGATCCTGCATCCTAACAACTTTCCAGCCTATTTGCCACCATAGGGGGCAGGAAATAATGAAACTGATGTTGACTATTGCTTACAGTTTTCTTTAGTTTGCAAACTTTATGGGTGGGATACCAAAGGTCCTGTCAATGTTGTGGACTTTCATTTACTCCCCTCAGAGATAAAGTATGAACACCTCATTTGGATTACCTAAGTTTCTATGTCTCATACTATTCCCTCTAGGTCATTTGGACACACTTTTGGTAGCATGCATTGCCAAGAAAACCATAAAATCATAGAATCATAGAATAATCAAGAGAAGAGAACACCAAGATCATCAAATCCAACCATCAGCCCAGCACTGCCGCCGTAACCCCTAAACCACTAAACCATGTCATCCAGCTCCAGATCCAGACACCTCCAGGAATGGTGACTCCACCACCTCCCTGGGAAACCTATTCCAAGGCTGGATTATTGCCTCATCACCCTGATAGCAAAATTTTTTTTTTCTAATGTCTAATCTGAATCTCCCCTGTAAAAAAAGTGCCTTTCAAAGCCAAAGAGAGCTCAGGTTTCTTTCTATGATTCTGAGACAAAGAATACCAAAATTAGCAACATTAATTTTAAAGTTATTTTGAAATTCAAAGAAAGGTATCATTTTTGCTTGGAAACAAAAATTCTCTCTTTCTCTTGCCCCACTAGAAATGAATACTACATGGGAGGTAAGTTTTACTATTGTTTTATGAGAAGTCACATATTATATAAGGAATCTTTCTGTCTGTTGCATATAATCACAACATTGTCTACTGAAAAAAGACAGAAATTGTTTCTGCATACTTCAGATGAGAATTTGCCTTCTGCTAATGTAAGTGGGAGAGTTGGTAACCTGTTGCCAGCATCTACCAATTTACTGAAAATTGCCTATTAATTTGTATCCCACAGGACTGAGCATTTCACAGAATGAAATTGTTGCTAGTGTACGATGGAAATAAGGGGTATGAAAACATTTTAATTTTAGGAAGACTTAATTTCAAGCTAAAGGAAATGCAATTGATTTTTATTAATTACCATGTGTAGCAAAAATCTGTGTTTTTTTTTTTTTCTGTTAGTTTGCAGTTTTTTCCTATGTATGCAAAATTTTAATTTTGGATAGGGTAGTCTTTATCAATGTTTTAATAAATACACTCTCTGCGGCATTTAAAGGTTCAGAAAGAGAAAAGAAAATATTTATGAGCCTTTTCACCAAGTTTATCCTTCTCTATCTTACGGATGAACACATCAGATGTTTAGTCCAGTAAGTAACTGATCCCAACATAAAATCTTTGTTTAAGCTTGGCATACAATAGATTTTTAGATATAAAAATATCTTAAATTCTGATGGATTTAAAAAAATTTTTAAAGATGCATCTGTATTTCACAATGGTTTAGAAATAAACCATTTTCACAAATGCAAACATTGATTTAATGCTGACAATGACATTGAATCAAATATAAACACAAAAGTTAACGTCCAACATTTTTATGGTGGGATTATATTAACCTACCTTAGGCTAAATCTAATCACCAATGTAGTTTCTTACAAGTTCTTAGAAAGTCTAAATGACTGTCACGGGTTCACTTGTTCTAAAACTAAACGCGAATTTTTCCCTTCCCCCCTGCCTCGCGGTGTGTGTGGGGGGGTGGGGTGATGTTTGAATGGGCAGACTCGTTTTGCCTTGGGTATTTGAGAAAACACAAAAGAAGTGGCCACAGTTTGACATTCCAAGCTAATAGCTGGGGAGAGGGGAAAGAGGACACTCTTTGGTGGCTGTGGGGACAAGGAAGGGTGTGTGTGGCAAGAGCTGGGAGGCTGCTTTGTTCTNTGAAAGGGGGACTCACACAGCCAGAACCAGGCATTGTGAGTTTTCCTTTGGGAACAACCCTTTCTTCTTTCCTGCTCCCCCTTCCCCCCCCAAAACACACCTTGGGGGGGCCTCCACGTGGTGACTGCCAGAGCCCAACAGCGCCCCCTGCTGACTGAACCCGAGCACTGCAGGCTCTGCACCTCCAGAGATCCAACAGCGCCCCCTGCTGACTGTGGTTAGAATTGCACCAAAAAGCACANACTGTGGTTAGAATCGCACCAGAGGAACAGACTGAACTGTTCACTTTTCATTGAAAGGGATTTTTGGGTATAGGGCTGTTGTTCAGTTGGGGTTTTGTTTTGTGTTCTTTTGTTGTTCTGCCAATACACATACATCCTTTAATAAAGGGCTATTATTTTCTTTTTCTGCACACTTTCTCAACTGAAGCCTCTTAATTTCAGATTTACAATTGCTTAGAGGGAGGAGTTTTGGTCTTCCTTATAACTCATCCTCCTTAGCAAAACACTTCTGTCTCATTAAACTGAGACAATGACTTATCAAAAAACCATTCTTCCAAGGTTCATCCTCAATATAGCTATGTACTTTAATGTTGCAAATCAATTTTTGTCAACAAAGTACCACTAAGCTGAAAACCTAAACTGTTGTATTTTATTCAGGTTAAGGTTTTATAACACTTCAAAAGCATGCCTAAACTTATCTCAGTTTTCAGAACAGTTTATTAGATGGATAAAATCCTTCTATAAGGCATGTGAGGACACTTGATGAATGAGAAAGACTGTTTATAGGTGTGACTTCTGTTAAGGGTGGTGGTAGAACAAAAAAAATTTATTTCATTGGATAGCATTCCCATCTTCTATATTCTTTGGGAATATCTCAGCCTGCAGCAAATTGAAATTTACTGACTAGGTAAAATTAAATATGAAAGTATGAATAATGAATCAATGAGGGGGAAAAAAAGCAGAGAAAAACTGCAAGAT
This sequence comes from Oxyruncus cristatus, assembly GCA_013399855.1. Lineage (NCBI taxonomy): Eukaryota > Metazoa > Chordata > Aves > Passeriformes > Cotingidae > Oxyruncus > Oxyruncus cristatus. Next base: position 139,175 of record VXAY01005130.1, read on the forward strand.
ACAGACAAAGATTGTGGCTAATATTCTGGTATCCCTTTAGTTACTGACAGTTTAGCCTTTGGCTTCCGTTGGAGCTCCCAAGGGAAGAAGTCACAGCACCAAGCCAGCCTGAAGTTTTTGCACAACATTCTCAGGTACACCGTGTGAGTCTGTGGGTTGTCCTGTGCAGGCCAGAAGCTGGATGTTGATGGTCCTTGTGGGTCCCTTCCAATCCAGGATATTCTCTAATTCTATGATTTGTACATAATATTCAAAATCAAAGAGGGTGTTGCAAGATTTGGGAAGAAAGACTGTACTAAAAGTTATGAGGAATCATCTTTGTGATAAAATTTCATCTTTATTTCAGTTAAAGCTTTAAAGTCTTCCATGCCAGCATCTTCCTAGGTCAGGTCTACTTTTCCTTTTTTTTTTTTTTTCTTGCAATTTTTACTTCTAAAAATTTCT
>VXAY01005130.1:147243-161356 GCA_013399855.1 Oxyruncus cristatus
TTTTTTTGCATTTAGAAAGAGGAACCTGTCTATTTAGAAATCTATGTATTACAACTTACACTGTTACTGCTAAAGAGTGGTACCTCTCAACTTTTCCAGCTCAGGTTAACTGTGAATGGTTTCATGACAGCTCAAATCCATACACAGTAAATAAGTGCACATATACCATTGGAGCTATACCTTCAGAGGTAATGCAGAAGAGTTGAAGTACTTTCAGAACTGAAGTCTCTTCTTATGTTTACTACATTCATAGTCACATAAATCATAGACAAAAATAGGAAAATTCTGTATGAAACACATTTGAAGCCAGATATTTACATTTTTAAGAAAGGGGGATTCTGGTGATTGAATTTATTTCAGATTATTTTAATTTTCATAATTTCATACTGTAGATAACTGAAGCTAACTTTAGTTTGAGTATTTCTACTATTCATAAGATGAATGCCCTTCAGGTCATTCCCATTTTCACAGATTAAAACACCTGCAATTCCAAGCTATAATTTCTTCTCTGTTTAAAAAACAGAAAACAGTGGTACAGAACCACCCACCTCCCCCAGTTTGAACTTGAAAGAACTAATTTGATCAGGGGCAGAAAGGCTGCACATGAGATCAAAACTTAACTACCCATCCTCCACATTTAACAAGGGGTCTTTTTTTTTTTCNCAAAACCCCACAAACAAACAAACAAACAAAACAAACAAAACAAAAACAAAACACAAAACCAAAACCAACCAAACAAAACCAAACAAACAAAAAAATCCCCACAAAACCAAAAAGCAATCAAACCAACCAACCAAAAAAATGCTTGCAAATAGACTTCTTTACTTCTGACCCAACTCAAATACTCATTTCCCACAGAAATGTCACTAGGGCAGCATAGGTTAACAGTATTACTCGAACACTAAAAAGTACCACAAGAACAAGAAAGAAGACAGAACACAAAAAAAAAAAAAGAAACTTTAAGAAAGAACTTCACCAAAAAAACTTCTAAAAGAACTGCAGCCATAAAGTTGTAACAAGAGAATAGGTAGGGCATTGTCAGGAGGCTTTGCTTCCACACATAGCATTTTAAACAATGCTGCCTCGCTCCCTCTAGCAATTACTGAAGTTGCACTGCAGTCTGTTATAATAAAGGAATGCAGTGGGTATAGTCTTGATAAGGCAAGAGGCTTCATCTGGAACACTATTCAGAGAGGAGAAGAAGAGCAACTGTAAATGAGAAGAGAGCTTAAGGCCCTGAGGTTTATTATTAACATCAGTAGCAGCAAAGGAAAGTCAGGTTTTGAGGCAGGATTTTTTAACTTATGGTCTAATTTTAGTTGCTGGGATCTTCCTGAGTGACCCTATTTGAAAAGTTAATTGTGATTTTTTGACCCTTCATAAAGCCTGAAAAATAAACTGGCAAGAATGCCAAAGGAGAGCTATACCTGTGACTGAGGACAAACATTATACTCAGTAGTCTATCCCTTCAAATCATACATGGAGATGACAAAGTATTTCTATATTTACTATGGTGACAAAATTCTGTAAGGCGGGTTCTGAAAATGTAAAATCAGCACTTACAGACAGTAAAGGGTTTTGTCAAAATATTTTTGACAAATCTTGTAGGAAATTTCTACAGACGGGGCAGACATTCTGCCTGAGCCTCACTACTGGTTTAGCATCCTTTGGAAAGTGAAACTTAAAAAAAAAAAAAATCCTGCAGTTTAGGAAGAGGTCATAGAGTTAAGAGTTTATAGATATTACCCATATAGAAATAAAAGACAAGTGTATCTAACTGCTGCCTTCTCATCTAAATTGATGTTGGAGATAATGTTAATCAGAAAGTGATGGCTGAAATGGCTTTCTGATTAAAAAAGTACTTCAAAATATTTTTGAAAAAATATCACTTTTTTTTTTGGTGAGGAGGAAGACAAAAGCTGTAATCTCTTCTACCTGACTTCAACTTCCTGTGTCAGTCTGTTAGCTTCTGCCAATCTCCAGCAATTTTTAATCAGTTCTGGAATACGAATTAAGCCAAACATCATGGTAGTTCATCCTAGATGCACAACAGAACATCTATACTTCCAGAAGGAATAAAAGAATCAGGCAATTCCCAAATATTTGTTACTTAAAAATTCATAGTTGGTTTTTTTTCTTTATCCAAAGCCCCACTCCCTCCCCTTTTTCATCTTCTCCAGCTTATACAGAAAAATATATTGGGCATGGATAGCCCAATACTTGCAGAATTATAACCCAAAATTTATGTCTGTCTCCAAGATGTCCCATTGCAGAAATTTGCACAATTTCACTGCTCAAGTCTAGAAATGAAACAACTCTCTCTGGAGCAACTCTCTCTGAACTTGACTTCAATTTAAGGAAGGAGCATGCTGAGGTGTACAAGAACTGAGCTAAGTATTTGCCAAACTCAAATGCCTGNCTCAGTAGTCTATCCCTTCAAATCATACATGGAGATGACAAAGTATTTCTATATTTACTATGGTGACAAAATTCTGTAAGGCGGGTTCTGAAAATGTAAAATCAGCACTTACAGACAGTAAAGGGTTTTGTCAAAATATTTTTGACAAATCTTGTAGGAAATTTCTACAGACGGGGCAGACATTCTGCCTGAGCCTCACTACTGGTTTGGCATCCTTTGGAAAGTGAAACTTAAAAAAAAAAAAAATCCTGCAGTTTAGGAAGAGGTCATAGAGTTAAGAGTTTATAGATATTACCCATATAGAAATAAAAGACAAGTGTATCTAACTGCTGCCTTCTCATCTAAATTGATGTTGGAGATAATGTTAATCAGAAAGTGATGGCTGAAATGGCTTTCTGATTAAAAAAGTACTTCAAAATATTTTTGAAAAAATATCACTTTTTTTTTTGGTGAGGAGGAAGACAAAAGCTGTAATCTCTTCTACCTGACTTCAACTTCCTGTGTCAGTCTGTTAGCTTCTGCCAATCTCCAGCAATTTTTAATCAGTTCTGGAATACGAATTAAGCCAAACATCATGGTAGTTCATCCTAGATGCACAACAGAACATCTATACTTCCAGAAGGAATAAAAGAATCAGGCAATTCCCAAATATTTGTTACTTAAAAATTCATAGTTGGTTTTTTTTCTTTATCCAAAGCCCCACTCCCTCCCCTTTTTCATCTTCTCCAGCTTATACAGAAAAATATATTGGGCATGGATAGCCCAATACTTGCAGAATTATAACCCAAAATTTATGTCTGTCTCCAAGATGTCCCATTGCAGAAATTTGCACAATTTCACTGCTCAAGTCTAGAAATGAAACAACTCTCTCTGGAGCAACTCTCTCTGAACTTGACTTCAATTTAAGGAAGGAGCATGCTGAGGTGTACAAGAACTGAGCTAAGTATTTGCCAAACTCAAATGCCTGCCTGAAACAGAGAAACAAACAATCAAACCCCCTCTTTTTACTTGGTAACCCTATTAAACCTGTCAGATAATTTGCTGTTTTCTTAAGAAAATAATGAAAGTTAAACAGAAATGCAGAGAAGTTACTACAAAGTTGGTTTTGTGAAATCAAGTCCCTTGCCCCTCAACGTCCTAAATTTCTATAAACACACCATTCAAAAAATATAAGCCATTTTTTCTCCACTGTAGCACAGGAAAAACTTCCTTAAATCTGAAGCCAAAAAGGACTTTGCCAAAAGACTCACTGACTATTTATTTCCAAACTTTTCTCTTTCTAGAGGATGGAGTATTATGGAAAGATTGAGTTACTTACACATCACACAGTCAAAGTCTTAATCACTGAAAATTAAATTGTGACTCAGTCAGCTGTCTTAGGTTCCAGGGGAATTAAAATTCAATACAAAAGCAAAAAATAGAATGCGGGAAATATTAATATTGAGATTACATAGAGTTTTCAAATTTCAGCATTGTCTGAACATAACAGAAGTGTAATAAAAAGAAAAAAAAACAAAAAAACCCAAACAAAACACCCCAAAACTCTGTGAAGCTACTGAACTTTTGCAGTCAAATGTTAATGCTTTGGTATGCAAAGATCCAGAGAAGGATTTTGATAGTGCAGCAAATATTTAATATGTGATAATCTTTCAGTGCTTAGCAACCATATAAATACATATTTTTTAACAGAAATAAAATATATTCAGTAGACTGTAGAGATAGGTTGCAAAGCTACACTTGTACTTCTTCAGAAATTGAGAATACATTGATTGAAATTTTAGACTCAATCTTCCTGCCCTACTGTCAGTACATTGGAAATGGCAATGTTAACCATGATGAAAAACAAGACAGAAATATTTAAAAAAATTTTGCAAGTGTATAATTCAAAGGAATAAAAAGAAAGCTAAAATGAACAACCCTCCCTGGGGTTGCTTTTTTTTTTTTTTCCTTTTCTTTTTCTATACAGTGATTTAATGAATTCTAATGAAATTACATGCTGGTGAAAAAGTCTCAAAGGATTTCGCCCATATACTTCAGATACAACTCTAACTTTGGATTTGAAATTCATAATAATGCATAATGAGAAAAGACTTCTTTTGTTTTGTTTGATACTTTTCCTGCAATCAATGGGCAGAGAAGAAATGGACTCTGATCAGCTTCCTAAAGGCACATCCCCACCCTAGAGAGCAGCTGGTCCTTTACAAAAGCAAAAATGCATGCATTCATGAGTGTAGGTATGTTTGTATATGCTTGAGATATCTGTAGTTTCATAAGGATTGATGTGTTATTTCCAATGAATATTCTGATTTTATTAATTTTATTTGTTTCCTCTCTGTGAAGTTTACTGCTGGAAAATTCTGCGGTATCTTGGTAGGCTGCAGATAAATTTTTAATCTGACAACAGCTGCATAGCCTTAAATGGATAAATTTACATAATGAAAAAACTGGAAGAGGTGGAGGGAATATATTCTATGGGTTTCACATTACTGAAAATGGCTGTTGTATGTCTTACTATCCATAGTTATTGCCTCTTGTGACACATTAGCCATAATTATTACACATTATCAATCCAGCCCTGCATTAACTAAATTAATTATTTTACTTTTAGATGAGGCAGATTTGTGTTTTTGATTATGATACGGTCCATTAGAAAGGAAAGAGATTCTGGCAAGAGACTGCACTAGATTAAGGAAAAAAAAAAGAAGTTATGTGAATAGAAAAATGAACTTTACTTAGAATGTTCTGGAATGTTCCTTAAGCATGAAAAGAATCAGCAGGAGTAATGCTTGATGTCTTTGACCAAGACCCACAGACACAGAGTGGGAAGATTAGGGGATAACAAAAAGTGAAACAAGAGAAAAGAGAAGAACTGGCAGCTTGAAGTCTTAATGCAATTAATTGGAAAGTTTAAAAATGGCATAGAGATGGGAGACCTCCCCAGTGAAGAAAGGCTGAGAGATTTGAAGTTGTTCAGACAGGAGAAGAGGAGACTCCAGGAAGATTTAATAGTGGCCTTTTAATGTTTAAAGAAGGCTTGTAAGAAATACTGGGACAAACCTTTTAGGATGATCTCTTGCGATAAGACAAAAGGTAATGGTTTTAAATAAGTCATTGTATATAAGGGACTTCAGGAATTTGACATTTGCTGAGAACAGCTCTCACATGGATCTGCACCTTCTCAGACTGCCTTTGTAGTGGACACGGTTTACTTAACCAAGCAAAAGTGATCTAAGTGACCTAAGTCCTATGCCCAAACAGATGTGGGGGGACCTAAGAGTGTATTCATATATGGGCTCCCTGCCTTCACGAGATGGTTCTCTCTCCTCATGATTTACTCTTGTTTCCATTTATGTAGCAGCTCTGGAACTTCAGTGATTTTCATGCTGGTTTTTCATATGGATTAACCACATGTCTCTCACTGTTGCTTTGGGGTTAGTTTTCCCTTAGCCCCCAGAGTAATATGCCAAGGGGCCCATTCAATATAAACAAGGCACTCTAGGCTTTTTTTAGAAGGGTGGGGCAAGGACCAGGACAAAAATATTTGTGCTATTAAAAGCTTTTCCAGGGTTGTTAGAATATTTTTTTATCATAACAGAAAAAGCACCTGCTACTCCTTGCAGCTTATAAAACAAACCAGAAGAACCGCACAGAAATTCCTTGTTAAGCCAATAATGAATTTAGCATTTAGGAGTTCTTCATCCTAGCCACCTGTCTTCTCTGTCCTGCTGCATATATTGCCATTTTTTTCCATTTTCTTCTTTGATTACATTTAACTTGGGCAAACAATATCCTATCTACTTTTTCGTGCAATACCATTGGAAAACATTGGTTTGTGAAATAACACTTTGACCAGTAATAGTGAGATTGTTTGTCATAAGGATTGTAAAACATTCCTTTTCTCCAACAAATACATTACAACGTGAGAAGAGGTTTATGTCTCCTCCACAAAGAATAATCCAGATCTAGCGCCAGCTCATGAGACAGCATGACGAAAGTTACCTTTAGTTAAAATGTTTTAAGTTACTTTAATTAAACGTTTTAACATATAGAACTCCTGAATAATAATTTTGACATACTGATATATTAACACATTGCATTCTGAAAACTCATTCTTTTCACCAATTGCCTTCAATATTGCCATCAATCTTGACATCCAGAGAACTAATTTATGCCTCAGTTCTGAAAATAAAACTTTTTTTTTTTTTTGCCAGTTACAACGAAAAAAAGATTAATATGGCAAAGAGTTTTGGTATTATAGCTTCATTTTCCTTTTTACCATTTCTACATTTTGTTTTATTTTCCTGTAGGAATGGTTGCTGGAGGCATAGGTTTTGATTAATACATAACTCAGCTAAGCATTGTCTTTGAAAAGAATTAACTGCCTTGGTAAGGTATAACAAAGCATATTTCAAGAAGAATATTTTGCAAGGCAAATTACTAAGAGGACCATAATTACCAGTTTTGAGCAGTGTTTTTCAGGATTTCCTCTATACTGGGAGAAGTTTGTTGGGAAAGTTGTTGTAGTATATATCTATATATACTGATAAGCCTACCCGTTTTAAAGAACACTCAACCATCCTTAAACTCAGTTCACTGCCCATGTGGCATACACCTGAGGCATCAAAGGTAAAAATACTTTTTAATATAAAGGTATCTAGGAATTTTTTTCTAACAAATGATTTTTTTAGCCTGAGTGAGGCATCGACTCACAATTAAATAAAATCTATATGGTCTATTTTTAAATTATTTGCTATTATTACTTAGAAGTCATTAAAGCATAAGGAAATTACGGAGTTGTGTTCAGTACCAGTAACTGTAAAGTAAGAATTAAGCAGTAATAAAGCAGAACTCACAGAAGAGGAACATTTACACACATGTCCAGGCATAAGACTGTAGACCCTAACTGACTGCTGCACAGGTCAAGACATGCTTTCTTTCCGAGCACTGAATAGTTAGTTTTTGAAGTGAATCTTATTTTACTATAAAGCATACTCCTAGGAATGGAAATATAATCATAGATAGTGAAAAAGGTTTTGCAATTTCACATGATAGAAGGGACACTCCATTCCCTCAATGGGACTTTTTTTTCAGTATGCATCACAAGGAAATGTTCATCAGAACTTAATTAGATGTTTAGAACTTCTTCTCCAAACCAGCTGAAGACTGGATATAGTTCAAGAACATGATGAAGTATAAAAATAATCTAAGGTTTAAACCCCACACTGCAAATACGAAGAAATTCTTAAAAGTAAAATAAGTTTCCCTGAATCAGACCTCTTTTCACAGAACTTTAATTAGGTCTTTATTAAGGAGACAGTTCAACAAGAAAGGTTCAGTGAATTTACTAACCTCTTCTCCCTACAGATGGGACTGAAATGAATGGTAAAACTGTGTAAGGACAATGCATGAATTAAGGTAAGTGGGGGTTTAAAATAAATATCATGACCCCTATGTTTCTGAACTGTTGATGCTCCAGATTACCTCCTCCAGTTCCTGTGGTCTGATGAAAGTCCAGAATTAGCTTACTAGCCTATCTCATGAACATCACAAACTCTCCCTCCAGAAAAGGGCATCAGCTGAACAAAAAGACCAAGAATTAACATGGGTAACACTTACCAATAAAAAAAAAAAAAAACAACTTTATGATATCCCAAATCTAAAAAAAAATATTATGAAGGGAAGAGAATCATACATTTCTTATGACAACAGGGAAGGGAATGCTGACATTGCTTTTTTGGTGAGTTACAGCTTCAGCACAAGTTGGACAGGGGTCATGGATCCAGACACATTTTTTAAGGAGAGGGGAATGGATAAATACAGCTATGTAACTTAAGCAGAATTTGCTTGTTTCTAAGATGTTTTGATTTAAGAAGTTTATGATAGGGCTAAATGTTTGGAGAAGTAATCACATACCAAATATATACTTCACACTGTTTAGCATCAGAGTTTTCTCTCTTCCTTTCTCACCACCTTTGTAATATTTTGATAGTCATCTTCATTCTCTTTCCAGCTGTATTCTGTTTTACTTCCTCTTTCTACAACCCCTGCCCTAATTTCTGAGCTCTCTCTGTCTTTCATTACCCTTCCACCCACCAACACCTACTGTTTTTGAAGTATCCAAAAAACATCTTTTCATCCCTCTACTAAATTAACAAATCAAAGAGCAATCTGTCCCCCACTGATTTTATAACACTTTCACTGCCAGACATGTCTCACAGACAAATAGAGAAAACTGATAGGAAGAAACAAACCTGAAATAACAAAGAATATGAAAAATCAGGGGGTTCCTCAGCTTTACTCTTAAAGCATCTGAAAATACAAGAAAAGCCCTAGAAATTTTCATTAAAATAAGGGAACAGAGAACTGCTGTCCTGAAGTGGTTTAGCTCATTTGATCAAACTGAATCTGATAACACATACTAATGGAGAAACACCTAGAAGTACCTTCTCAAAGTTAATATGAAGAAGTATAACAATCTAAAAGAAGTGTCCTGTGGCTGCTATATTGAAATAACACAGTGATGTGCACAGGACATGCATCTTTATCCCAAAGTTAGACCAAACACCACTCAGTTTACCAATATGGGAACAAAAGGAGATCTTCAGTATGAAGGTAGGTATCACAGGATATTATTCTAATCCTGTGAAGCTGATTTTGAAAAGATATATTCATATAGCTAGTACAGGTATAGTTAAGTAGACTCACCCAACTCTTTTCAGCTAATGGATGTGATATGATAGTTCCAGTAACATTTACTCTTCTTGAGTCTTATTTGTATTTCATCTCAGCTAATGACAGGGCGCAATTCTAGAATACCCAAAAGAATCACGGTAACATTTAGTTTGGGGGAAAACCTTCACACTAAATGGAACCTTTTCCCAGCCAGAATAACACAAGGGAGGCAAGGTATACATACAAACCAGCCCAGGGCAGCACTTTCTCAGACAGATTCCTTTACTGTGAAAAAGCTATTTAGAAAACTCTGCCTATACCTGTGGAAAGACAACTAACTTTACTACTTCTATATTCTCAGAGTAGAATGTGGAATTAACAGACAAGATTTCGTCTTGATGATACTACTTGCTAAAGTAATGTCACATAAATTTTTTGTATGTCAAAGGACCATGGATATATTAAGATGAAAACTTCTAATTTCTCCTAGGAATGTTTAATGTTAGAGCATGTTTGAAATATTGCTCACAAAACTGATAGAAATTTTTAACACTGCAAAAATAAATAATATGCTATACTTAATTATAGTATGCAGTATACTGATGCATTTTCCCCAAATAATCTTTTCTTCCCCATTCCAATTAGCATGCTTAAAAACACATTGATAGCAAAAAAGCTAATTACTTTAAATAACTGTTACAGCTCCAAATGAATTCCTTATTAAATGAAGATGTTTCAGAAATGCTGAAAGAAGATCAAGGTCGGGAAAAAAGTTAACAGTTATCAATACAGGCAGGAAGAGAAAACAGTGACAGAAAGTAGAGGGCATTTTGAAGCAGCTAAAAATAAGGGCTTAAAGAGCCAACAGTAATACTTTCTACTTATTCCATGACTTATTGGTAGCACTGCTTTTAAGACTAGTGTTTTTTCAGTAATGAATCACTTTTGCGGTGTGGGATAGTTTTTCAATCAAATTACTCTGGGTTTCCTTTAAACTTGAATTGGCCAGATTTATCTCTGATGCGATTCCTTCAACTTCTAGTAAACTATGCCAAAGATGAATTATTGCCTTGATCATTGTACCTATGACATTAAGACAGTACTCTACTATTTTGCTCTTGAAAAATGAAGAAATTACACGCATAAAGTCTTTTTTCGATCCTGTATGTAAAACAACAAACAAGTACAGCTGTAAACTAAACTAACCATACTACTAACTTTTAAAGTTACATATCAGTTACTATAAGCTGTCTTTGGAAAAGATGACAGTAAGAACCAGACTAAAGCAGAAATAAGAGAGAATCTCAGATGTTTCCAGTTCAGTTTTTAGCTCAACTTCAAACTTCCCAAAGGATTTTAGCCAGTGCACAAACAGATCTTCAAATATCTATATACAAAGTTTGTTTATGGTTGTGCAAAATCTTGATACCTAAGTGCATGTGGTCTTCTCAAAGCTGAACTGCTTTTCTTCAGAATGTAAGTCCCTTGATAATTTCCCCAAACTAAATCTACTGGTATTTCATGTGAGTTTCATCAAAATTTCATAACTAATTCCTTGAAGTGGTTAGTGAATTTAAGACAAACAGTTGATAAGACTTTGCTCCTACTTCTTGGGGATAATGTTAACCACAGAATCACAAATCTACAGAATGATTATGAAAGGAAGCACCCTTTGGAGGTCATCTAGTCCAACTTTCCTCTCAAAAATTAGATATCTAAGGTCTACTTAGGGTAGACTCACAGTGAGTCAAAAATGAAAGTGACAGTGACTGTGATAAAGGACAGGAGGTGGTTTTGAGTCAGCAGTGTTACAATATTAATGGACTCACAATTCAGTTTGGAGAGCTCAAACAGTCCAAGTGAGTTTATAAAACAGGAAAGTCTTCATAAGTGGTAAAGCAATGTTCTTTGTGTTTCTCTGTTAATATTTTCTACATCTCTGCCACCTCCCAGTGATCACAAGAAAGCGAATGACCTTCATTTTTTGAGGAAGTGTCTTGGTTCCAGCCAGGACAAGATTAATTTTTGCAGGCACCCAGAAGGGCAGAGGAGGCATGGTCAGGACCCTGTGGTTATCCGACACCACCTCACACCACGTGTAGGGTGTAAGGGGCAGCAGGGAGAGGGTCCTTTCCCTGGATGTCTGAGGTGTGGGTAACGTGTCACAACAAGGACATGATAACAAGAACAATGAGCGTCATTTGGGATGTGTATCCAGTTTTGCTCTCTTGCCCTTACCTGCCTCTGGGCATTTATGAACCCAGTCTGGGGGTGGGGGGAGAGAAACAGGGGAGGGTGATTTTCCCCAGCTTTCAACCCCTTTCTTGCTTTCAGGGTTGTTACAACAGCTTTCAAGAATTCTGAATTTTCTTTGTCATTATCACGATATGCTTTCAAAGTAGGGTAATGATGATGCATTAATGATTGAATTGTCAGTACTGACAGTCGAACTCAGAGAACTGTTGTGTTGGCTTTAAATAAGGGATCTATACCATTCCTTCATCATAGCTAGCTAGCTAGATAGAAAAATACATACATAGATACATAAGTGAGTTCACTTACACACAAATATATTTGAAATTGGAGATCAGATAAGACCAGTATTGACAGAAATCTACAACTCATTATTAGGTATCTCTTTGCTGATAAATTTAATATATAAATCCATTCTTAGGCCACTGTGTCAGATCTCTGCTACTGGGGGGCGAAAGGGGGTTTATATTTTCAGGTTATAAACTTGAACACATTACTCTGTTAAATGCTGCAATTATTTTTTAATTTCTACAACTATCTTACCACTTCCCATCACACTACTGGCTAAAGGTTGTGTGTAACGCTGATGTCTTAGTGTATAAAAGCAATAGGGCTGGTTCTGCTTGTTTTGGGCAGATAGGTACTATTGTCTCTAACTACTATTTCAAACTACTTTTTCTCTCAAAAGAGATAGCACTGCTTTGATTGCACTGACTTTCTCCTAGGCAGGAAAAAAAATTCACAGATAGGTCTTTCATAAATGGACAACTCACACAGAGCAAACATTTGTTAAAATAAGACTGGAGTAAGTAATAGCTTTAAAATTACAATTTGAACCTCTAGAACAGTTGTGTTTGTTGTGGGTTTTTGTTTGCTTGTTTGTTTTTCTTTGTTGGGGTTTTAGGTTTTGTTTGTTTTGGGTTTGGGGTTTTTGTTTCCTTTTTTTTTTTTCCTGGTTTTCAACCAGGACAGAGTTACTTTTTTCACAGAAGCTGGTAGGGGATGGAGCCTGGAGCTGTATTGTCACGTCTAGGTTGTTATTCTGTACCATGTCACTGCTGAAGGGTGGCAGGAAGGGCTTTTAAGGACAAGGTGGGCATGGCTTGTGGTCAGGGAAAATCATGGTGGGTAGAGGGTCCATCCATCATTGTTTTTCATTCCTAGGCTTGGTGAGCATTTTTGCATGTAAATCACCCTTTTTTGTACACTTTTGTTGTTAATATTGTTGCTGTTACTGTTTTTATTATCTCATTACTACTTCCAGTAATTGTTATTATCTCAACTCATAATCTTTGACTGTCTCCCACCTGAGGGATGGCGGAAGGAATGGCTGTGGTTCAGAGTGCCATTCCTAAATCAGTGATAAAATTGATAAAACATTGATAAAATAAATAAAGCAGAAAAATAACATTTTAAAAACAGGCCCCTCAGTTGATAATTTTTTTTAAATTGCAAAATCTAGTCCTGACAAGACTGGGCAAAATATGTGAGCATTGTATACATACTTAAAGTATTATAAAATAATTTTATGTACTAACTACTTTGTCTGGGGACTGAATCATGGAATTCATGACAAAACTGCATCTCAAAATGTTACTGAAATATTGAGCACTTGTGTCTTGTTAACACAGAAGACAAAGTTTAAGACATTAACACAGAAACATTACACCAGGAATAAAACCAACAGCAACTGAGATCTTGCTACAAACATAAATGAGAACACCAATGGGAAAACCACCACCAATGGAAAAAAACCCAAATCTTACCAGGTTGGCAATACTTGTTTTTCACACTTGTGGTGAAAATCCTCCACTTCTTCCCTCATCCAGACTGTTAATCTTCATATCAATCTGATAAGAAAATGAAAAACACCACCTTCAACAAATAAAATAATACAAAATAAAATAAAACTATTCACAAAGCATGGTTCAAAAAAGAAGATTTACCCTGGAAGCAAGGTTATCATATGGATACACAAGAAATGGTATTTCAGTTTTTATGACCTGTATGCCATGCTTTCAGTGTCTACTTTTCACTAAAAAGAAAATTCTCTCTATCCTCCCCTATCACACCCTGTTCTAAAGACTGCCAGGATTTCCAGAAAGGCATATTCTTACTAAAAGCACATGCCTTATACTCTTCTCTGAAAGTTTTACTAATGAAAATACAATGTACAGTGAAGTCACAGAAATGAGGAAGTCAAACTCGAGGACAAACAATGGGGAGAAAAAAAAAAAAAAGCAGAAATATTGATTGTCAATATTCAGAGCAAAACTGTGACAGTTCTATGCTTTGGATAAAGTCTAATATAGAAACCATGAGTGCTTGCATAGAATGAGAGGTGTTTCTTCAAATACATTTTACTTGACAATTATAACACTAGTAACCTTTGTTGACCTCACTGAGGCTTTCGATACTGTGAGCAGAAAAGGTCTGTGGCAGATTTTGGAATGTTTAGGTTGTGTCCCCAAGTTCCTTAAAATGATCATCTCACTCCACGAGGATCAGTACGGCCAAGTCAGATATAGCAACACACTTTCTGAGCCCTTTCTAATAACCAATGGTGTGAAACAAGGCTGCTTTTTTGCTCCTACCCTATTCACAGTCTTTTTCAGCATGATGCTCCAAAGGGCCCCGGTAGACCTCGATGATCAGGACGGTATCTACATCCGATACCGTACTGATGGAAGGCTGTTCAACCTAAGGCGGCTGAAGGCCCACACCAAGACCTTAAACCATCTTGTCCGGGAGCTGCTTTATGCTGATGAC
>VXAY01005130.1:170136-227127 GCA_013399855.1 Oxyruncus cristatus
GCTTCCCAGTACAGAGACCTCGACAGCTAACTCCCTGGAATTTCTGAGACCCTGGTTTGTTCTCTGCCTTAAGCAGCCTAAAATGTGCATGCTCAAAAACTAGCTTTATCCAAGTTAAATCGCATTGCTCCAACTAAGGCTGAGGAATACAGACACTTCACTCATTGTCCTTTGAGGAAGGTGCATAGACAGGGATTTCATAATGTCCACAAGAGGTAAGTGACAGAATATCCAACAGCTCAGGTTCAGAATTCAAGCTTTGCTGGGGTGCCTAGAGATTTTTCTCTGTAACCAAACTGTGCAGATTTTGTTTTTTTAACTTACATAGAAGACCTAATGATACGTTACATGAGAACAAAATATCTGTGCTCTGAAGAAGGAGAGCAAAAAAAAAAAAGCAACAGAGGAAAGGGATTTCATTTATAAATTCAAATGCCTCTCTTCTTCTTTTGATCAGTTTATAGAATTTTCTTTTAGATGAAGGCCTTATGTTGCTTCCAAATCTTGAGTCCTTCAGATTACATTCTGAAAATTCTAGTGATAACCTAGAGGTGACCAGTAACAGAGTTTAGAATCCAGCACTGAAGTGAATTTGAGATAAGTACCTAGAGAGCACAGCACATTAGCTTGCCCACAGCAAGAGTTTATAGTCTGTAGACTACCTCAAAGTAGTTTGCAAAGATTAAATTCTATCACCTCCTGCAATCAGAACATTAAAACATGTAAATTTGATTAAATATTTTAATGCATGCAAGTAGTTTCTAACTAGGCAAAACTATTTTTCAAGGGGGGTTGTTGTTGGGTTTTGTTTATTTCTTTTTCATTAAAATACTTCAATTTTGTTTCTTTTCCTTGCCACTAAATCAGTTTTCATCTGCCAGGATACTTGAATTTCAACTAAGTAGCATCAAAATATAGTTCCTCCAGTGTAGGAGAAGAAATATTTTAATTTGTAGTCCAAAAAGCTGTGTATTCAAACTTTAGCACCACTTCCAAAAGGAAAAAAAAAAAAAAAGTGGACTATTTCACAGTTCTAAATTACTGACAACAGACTAACAGTGTGACAATCTGAAATCCAGAGCTATCTGCTTTTTGAAGTCAGAATTCTAGGTAGTTTTTAAAGTGAATAAAATACAATTTAAAAGTAAAAATTAATTAAACAAGTAACTCTTACACTACAAAATTTTATTATTCTCTACAATGCAACACATCAATAAAAAAAACAGCAGTAAAAAAACTATAATGCATAACGATAGCTTTTTAGTACCATAGAAATATACTTTCAAGACAGTAGCGCATTACAGTTTAAGTGAAGCTCTTCATCAGATAGTATGAGAAAACAAGGCATGAAAGGAAGATACAAAAATCTTCTTAATAATTCCTGTGCAGATAATGTAGGGTGAAGACAATCAATACCCATGCCTCATTTATTTTATGGCTTTGAATTCTTAAAGACAAAATCTTAGTATTTTCTGTTCTGTTTGGCTTCACAGACCTGCATCAGTAATGACAAAACATATTTGCATATTAAAATGTAATTTATATGAATTTGTAATTAAATAGCATGTGGGTATTGTTCCGTAATAAGGAAGGCAAGACCTACTCCATTAGTCTGTTAAAAATCCCATTGGCCTACTAATTTGGTTAGTCATTGAAATGACTCAAACAATCAGTCTAAAGGATCGTAAATATAATATAAAATCACATAAAATATATGTCAATAATTTAAACATCACATTAAAAACTTTAATAAATAAGACTAACCTTTACAGTCTGTGCAGCTACTCCTAACTGAAAAATAAGATTAAAATACATAAGTTTTTCAATGTCTCTTTCAGGGTGTTTTAACAATTATTTTAAGCTGTTTAAACATGATTTTGTGTGACAGTCTTACCACCATGTTTCAAATCCTTACTACTTCAGTCAGATACAGTTCTTAGAAACAAATATGCTGTACTAGAAACAGAAGAGGGAGAGTCAATACGTGACAGAAAATTTAAGAAAAAGGTGTACTGGAAAAAATAGAGCATTTCATCCTGTTCTTCTAAAAACACAAAGTGGAGCCATTTTATAATATTCAAGATATACAGCAATATCAGGATAGGAACTGGTTAAGTCATCTATGTAACAGTTTTATCTAATAATAATAGCCTAAATGAAACAGGAAAGTTTATCCTAAATTTAGGAGAAGTAAGAAGTGGTTTGGACTTTCACAGTCTTCTCCCTGCAGTTTTCCTGTATATTTAGAAGTCTGGGTAACAGAAGACAAGTGTTATCCTTTAAGCCTTTACATTAATATTTTTAACAGACTGGTTTCACTCTTTTAACCTACTTGGCAGTGCCACTATTTTTGTCATTCTCCAAGGAAAACAACTGCAGGTACATTCTCCAACTGCAGGTACACACTCCAGTAATCAAGCATAAGGATAAGATTTGACCTCTTGTTTATGATAGTTTTCACTACTGCTCAAAAGTCAAACTATACTACTGACATTTTTGCTAACCCATATAGTATATTATAGAATAGTGATTTCTTATGCTCATGAAGGGAATTAGTAGCACAAATAATTAAAATTACACTGTGTTTTACTTGTGCTTTACCTTTTTTATGATCAGAGTTAAATCAACAAAGGAAAGCTGCTACGTCACAGCAAGGCAAATCATTCTTACAGAGTACAGAGTTAGTACCAAGTACAGCACAGATAGAAGTGACTAGAGGCCACCTATAATGGATAAACTCCTCCAAGCATGTGCACAGGGCAACAATGAACACTGCAACTAGGGGATTATATGAACTTTGGGTGTATACAGTTCTAGGACTGGCAAAATTCTGCTGATCAGACTTTAGAGTGGAAGTTTCTGTCATCTACCTCCTAAAGCAGATACAAATCTTGAAGAAAATGCCAACTTATCAGACTTATTGTCTAATACTTCTTCCGACTCAAAGTAAATGTACTAACTTTTACAATTTTCCCCGATTTAAAATTACATAGAAGGTAAATTTGGCTCTTCCACTTTCGCACACTAGACACCAAAGCATGAAGTATTTTTTGAATATGCTCTCACTGAATCCAGTCACACCAAAATTTGGTGGTAATGAATGATGATGATTAGTCACTCATGGAGTTGTTTCCACAAATATTTCCACAAATAATTTAAAGCTTAGAGATTCAAAATATTTTGAGAGACAAAAAATATGCACTTCACTGCTAATCTAGTAAACCCCTTGTAACTATAATAAACTGAAATAGTTTATATGTCTCCATGGAATGTCTCAGAGTACTTGCCATTAGCATAGTCCTGTGGCTCACAGGTTTACAAAGAACAGAGCTATTTTCTAAATACAGTATCTCAGAACTGCAACTTTTTCTACAACAATATGAAATTTTAGTTTATATCTCCCAGGAGATTTCTTGACTGTCAGGGCTTCAACACACAGAAATGGATGCTATAAAACATATTTTTCTGTTTCATATAAATTGCTGGAGGATTTTTATGCTTAGGTTGAAAGAAAGTACATAGTCAAGACTGAGAGTGCAGGCTGAAACAAGATTTTAGACTTGCATCCAATGACTACTGTAATCTACCATTGAAACAGAAGAAGGATGGTGTCTCACAAACTACCAGACAGGCAAAAAAATCTGATATAGTTTCCATTAAAAATCTGCTAAAGATACACAAAATCCACTGCCTTCCCAATATATTGCTGCTTGTGCATTCCGAAATTGTGGATCTGAAAGAAACACTGTGGACAATATCCTTTCTATGACAGGACATGACTGTTATAAAAGGAGAGAAGAGGGAAAGAATGAGAGAGAATGTATCAGCAGTACCTGTTACCTCTCTGATGTTGCTACAACCAAAGGACATAAATAATTTCCCTGGAAACCCCTTTTGTATCGCCAGATAATATTTAGTAGTATAGCTACTCTGCAGAGTATCATGGGATAAAAGTAATAAAAGAAAACCAAAAAATAATGACCATCCACTTTAAATCTAACACATTCTTTCTTACTCACAGGCAAAGAATTTACAGCTACTATGCTGTTACGGTTTAGGAATGGTATTCCACAACTTAGTGTTCCCACTGAAACACTTCAGACCACCTGCCGCTCGCTTGCTCACTCCTCCTCTGCAGCAGGATGGAGAGGAGAACTGGAGTCACAAAAGGTAAAGATCATGGGTTGTGGTAAGAACAATTTACTGGAAATGGAAACAAAATGAGAAATGAACAGAATTACACCAATTTTAATAACAGAGTGTGCAAGAGAGGTGAGTGATTCCCCCACGAGTGCTCACCAGGCAGAACGCGATGTTACCCCAACATAAGGGACCCTCTCCCCCCACCCCCTGCCT
Organism: Oxyruncus cristatus; assembly: GCA_013399855.1. Lineage (NCBI taxonomy): Eukaryota > Metazoa > Chordata > Aves > Passeriformes > Cotingidae > Oxyruncus > Oxyruncus cristatus. The sequence goes on from VXAY01005130.1 coordinate 174,493, forward strand.
ATGGATAGAGGTGATACAGAACAACCTACAGGTCCTGGTCACACACCTCTTGGGAACTGCAAAAATTAACCCTGTCCTGGCAGAAACCAAGATATACACTAACATGCTTTAATCATAAAACCGGCAAGGAGAATGTTTACAAAGAAAAGAAAAAGAGAAGTTTGAAAGCAAGGTAGAAATTCAAACAGGTATTCAGAGAATCCTTTCTTATTAATTCTCATTAATAAGAGATAATGAAATTAAAGGGGAGGGTTTTGTCATTTATGACCTTCATGAGGTGAGGATAGGAGGTAAAAGTTGTAGGAACAAAAGCTACCAAGAAGCCTTTAAAAATATTTAAATAACAGTGATGTTCACAATTTTTTTTTTTTTAAATCCCTATCAATTGTGCCAATAAAATCTGTCCTAGCATTTTAAACTAAGTAATGCTCCCTAGGCTTGATGTTTATTAGCAAGTTTGAAAGAAATTGGAAAATATTTCAGTTATAATGCAAAAACCTGCATGGCAGTTGAGTTCCCATCTACAGCTCTGGGGTATTCACTTGGCTCCAACCCAGTCTTTTACAATATCTTTACACTCATTGGTGAAACAGGATCTCTAATGCTGTCCCAACATTTCACTTCCATTATGGAGATAGCTCCTTACCACTGACTGAACTGTGAGTATTAAATATGTGCAAATCCTGGAGCAGACTTTCAGTACCTGCCTTTGAAAACAAAAATGGAAAAAAATTTTTTACCAAGTGTCAGTTAAATGTCTTGTACTACTTTTTCAATTCTCTTTAAATTTTGTACTCTTGAGTTTTCATGTTGATTAATGCACAAATGTATAATTTCAGCCTGAAGTGTAAGTAAGATGGAATGACAAAATAATTATTTTACTGGCCATCACAAGAACTTCTAATAGGCGTCTGATGCACTAGGAATTTTTTTTAAGAGCTGCAGGTGGGGATTTAATGTATCATGAATATAGGCATGAAAAGTTTTGATATCTGGTAAATAGGTGTGACACTTTTTTAAATCGTTTTTTTTTGTCCTTCTATAAAATATTTTACCATTGTCAATTGATATATTTTTGATCATTTTAATTCCTTCAGTTCAACTCTAGATTTCTTTGAAAGCCAGCATTTAAGGAAATAGCTAAAATAAACAGGTGTTAATGCCACAAAAGCTTTAATATGATTAGAAGAGTTCAATGTTCCTTTACGCCCAACTGAATATCTGTAAACTAATATTATGTGTGTTTAAAGAAATAAACTAAAAACTTCACCTAGTCCTCAAAGTAGATTTAAACAAACCTATCAATCAGCATTTCAGCGAAGAATGAGCAAAACTGAAGGGAGGAATCTAAACAATTCACCAATATTATCTGATTATAAAAGGAACTAATAGTGACTTCAAATGCTTATGCATGTTTGTTACTTTTGATTGTTACTCGAACTGTTTAGTCTAAGAATAGAAAGAACATTGAAGAATACTGTCGCTGCTGCACTATATGTCATCTAAAAATACGCATGTCTTCTGAAACATATCAGGAGACTTGCTGTAGTGATTCTGAACAGTGATGCATAAGTTCTCAATTTACTATTACCAACTCAAAAAAAGAGAAACACACTGGATGTTCTTAAAGAACTTCAGAAGGACAGATGCTTCGGCTTTTCTAGTGTAATTCTGTAGTAGTTAAGAAGACTGTAAAAAATACAGTAAGATTCAAGCACAAAGAAATTTGATTAAGAAGTAGTATTAATTCTTCCAAACAACATAGTTTCAAGTACTGCTTTTACTTTAAAAAAAGCTTATTCTATTTTATTTTATTATTTCTTATTCACCAGTATGATGTATTCTTATCACAAAGTCTCATTTAACCAAGACTGAGATCCCTATATCCCATGTTCAGTTGGTTGAAACTATACACCCTGAATAGTCAAATAAAAACTACAAAGATACAATGAATTGCGCAAAAATGGTGATAAATGACAAAAATTTTCTCAGTCAAGTAACACATTTCATAAAGAAATTTTACGTATTTTTCTTAGTTTGCCTTTGTTTTCCTTTTTTTTTTTTTTCTTTGGCCAGCAGACAAGCATTAGCCAGTAGTTTCCTAAATCTCCTTCCTTTACTTTAAAATTTGGATCTAAGTTATAACCTTGTCATCTATATTGCTTAAAATATAAAGCTTCTAATAAAACACAAAAATCAGCATCCCTAATAGTGTATAAAAATGGGTTTTGCAGCTTTCCATTTAATTTTAAGAAAATGAAAGCTCTTTATTATGAATAAACACTTCTCTCTTACAGATGGAGGGAAAAAATATACAAGAAAACCTATAAAATAAGAGTTTCTGTCTTCAATAATAAATATTGCTTTAAATAGAGTGACACACAATTCTTTTAGAAGAAAATGTGTGTACCTAGTTCCCCAAATCTTTACTTCATCTAGCATCTAAGACACAGGGAAGTTCATCAAAAGTTGGGATTAATCAAACACTGGGATGACTTTTTGAAAGACAATTTTAATAGTAGACATAAGGATGCTGGGAGTTACCCACAGCATGGGCTTTGGACTGTTTAGGAAATATTGGTAGGCTTTCATTACTCTACAACTCCCTTTTTTATCTCCTAAAGGACAAAAATACACAGAGAAAATAATGATAATGAGTTGGACTTTTCAAATAGGAAATGCTACTTTAAAGTGACACACTGTATAAGTAACAGAGTCAAGAATATGACCTTGGAACTCCAAGTCCAAATTTAGTTTGCTGAGCTACAGCTCACAAAATGCCATTACTGTATATACTACCATATGTTGTTTAAATATCTTCGCATACAGAATTAGATTGCTTCATGACTTTCTATTTCCCCTAAATGCAATTTTTTCCTAAGCATACAAAATACAGATGCTGTGATTTAGCATGCACAAGGAGGTCTCAGTAGGAAATCTGGATTCAAAGAGAATTACATAGGCTTACTGTTCAACACCAAATTGATTTTAAAATTACTATATGACAACCTACAGTCTAAAGCTCTGCACAATTTGGAATCTCTGTTTTTATCTGGCCTATTATCTTTAAGGGTGTAGAGGATGTTGAGACCATCTGAAGTTGGCCATTTCAAAGAAGTGCACATAACGTTCAGCTATTATGTTTGTCAATTTGAAATCCATTTCCAGCTGAGGTCTAGAGCACAGATTCAGGTTCATTTAAACATAAACTTTTATGTTTTCAGTCTGACATCTTCAGAAACTGAGCACTAGTGCTCTGTATTTTATGTAGCTGAAAGTAAAAAATAAACACACCCAAAGAAAAGTACTTAGCAAAGAAATATTTTTGCATAAAAAGAGATACTATTTGTTTGTCCTTGTGCTATAAATAAAGTTGAAGCTGTTGTTGAATTCTTGAGATTGCTTCTAGTAAATACCAAGGTTTGATTATATACAGCAAAAACTGTACACCCATTGTTTTTTCACCACGATAGTCTGGGGATCAGATTTGCAATATTCACTTTTATTAAGAATGGAGATAATAGTTAACTGCTTTTCTGCCAGTGGATATGAGAGTGGCTGAGCCCAATCAGAGCAAAAGTCCCTCTGACTGGGGACAAAGACAGGTGGGTAGGGAAGAGTATGATGCAAACATATCTGTGTCACTACAGTAGGCTTATACTCTCTCCAAGTTTCTAGTTATGTGTTGTACATGGACACCTTAAATAAAAGTATAGCTATTAGGATTATCAGTCTATGATGATTTTCCTTCTCCGACAATCTTTTGGAGGAGCTGACTCTTTAAGAATCAACTCCCCACTTTGCTGGAGCCAGGGAGTTGGGGGGGAAGAGGAAGACACTGCCATGATGGAAGCAGAGCCCTCTCCATCTTTTGACCACATTTTTGGTCAGACATGCACACCCCATCATTTGTCTTAAACCAAGACACAGTCTTCTATGGATTTTTCTTCTAAGCACCTCCTGACTATATGTAGGTTCAATAGTCCTGCTATCCTAAAATGACATATACCTACTTAAAATATATGTTTTGTAGAAGGGACATACTCTTTCACTGCTTAAAAAGTTACTTTCAGAAATATTTGTTAAAACAGATATACTCTGATACCAGTTTGCTATAGTAAATGTGACTATGCTTCTGCCTGGAAAACCTGACAGAATGCCAGCATGTTCAAAATGTAAAACCAAACATGCTCCTTTATTGGTTATTTATGCAAACCTCCAAGGAATATGTAGATCTCCAGTGGTATGTTCTTTCGGCCATTACCAATTAATTACCATCCTCACTCTTAAGATGAAAAGTTTTAGCCCAATGTTTTCCAAAGATATTACAGTAGTTTTTAGTGAAATTTTAGAAAATTATAACTAAATTGTCACAGTTAAACTTTTATTACTAATTAAACTTATTTAACTTTATACAAGGTTACTGACAGGAAAGATATTCCCTATTTTTCTGATGATTTTTCCTGTAGAATATATTATTATATCAAGACTCAGTCATCTGTGCTACAAGAATTTAGCAGCCTATTACACATTTATTTTGTAGAATTTGTATGTAATAGGTATCTAATTTCTTTGTATTTGACTTCACATTGTCACAATTAACACAAATGTGCCTTTAGAGAGATCATTAACAACATATTTAAAATTATCACAACAAAAAGGTGTTTTTTATATGGCAAATTCTTTCATGCATCTTTTTATCCATCTAAACTTTTAATAAAAGCTAATTTTTCACAAATAGTACAAGGTTAGTAAAAACTGAAGTGCTAGAGTTGGCATAAATATATATACTACTATATTTTCTGGCTGCATACTTAGCAACTAATAACAGAATATCTGTACCAGTTCTCCTTGGATTCCTTCCAAAAAAAAAGCAGTTATACAAAATTGCTATTAAAGCACTGTAATATGAATAAACAGAACAAAAGATTGTTTTACTAACTTGTAGTCAGTGTTCTTAAATACAAATACAATAAACCAAACAAAAAAAAAATCAGATTTGACAGGTTAACACTGAGATTTTAACAATAAAGATAATATGGCCAGCTTATAAAATGATTGATAGAATTTATATTGCATAGAAAACTTTTGTTCAGACTGAATTTCATAAGATACAAAAAATTTTGCCAGAAAAAATGTGTTCCAGTTATACGCAAGAAGAAGATCAGAGATATTGCATGGGACTTGGAAAAATCTGTTTCTGAAGTACTCCTTGCTTTGGGGAAGAAGCAAAGGAATTTTAAATGGGCATAATGAAAAATAAGAGCGGTTCACAGTAAGAGTGGTTCAGAATTGCAGCAAGTACAGAAAAGCTGTAGAATTAGCATCCTTTGAAATTTCCAAAGCTACCGAAGAAAAGCCATTAGGAATTTGGCCTAACTTTGAAGTTAGCCCTGCTTTGCGGAAAAGGTTGGACTACATACCGGCAGCTATGCTTTACAGCACAATTTTCTATGCTTTCTATAAAAGCTCTATACATCAGTGCTGTGCTTGTGAAAGCTGATCTGGTAGAATATAAGAAGAAGCTTAGTTGCGTATGATTCTATGATGTAATTTGTGAGGAAGAAGACTAATCTCCCTACAGATCACAAGGATGGTGTGTTAACCAGCACTTTCAGTGATAATGTTGCCTTATTTAGCACCTGGGGAACATTGAGAGGCCACTGTCTGACCTAAAGTAGGTCAGGTAAACAAGCATATTTCACTAGCTTCTTTAGTTCTTAACTTTCTAGTGTTTGTGTGTACCCTTAGTACCTTCTGTCCTTGTGTCTGGACACTACGTAAATGAAACTCACAGATTCGCCCACTCTTTCTTGTTTTTATCTCCCCAGAGTCATAAATCAGGTGTTTTACCCTGCTCCGAAAAAAGCAGAACAGTCACAACCACTGCCTTCATTTCTGTGTTGGCTTACTTGCCTTCGAAGGGGAATCTTGTCCCACCGTGTCACTTCCACAGGAAACTAGATTCTTCCTTTCCTTCTTTCTTTCTTTCTTTCTTTTATAAACCCAGTCATGCTAGTCTCAATGGAGTGAATAGCAATACAAATGTGAATTATCAAATCACATATGGTCTCACTAACATCATGCTATTGTATCAACGCAAGGACTGATACAGAACATCATTCTCATATTGAATCCAAAACACAGCACTATTTTAGCTACAAGTAAAAAATTAACTCTACCCCAGCCAAAAAGAGGGCACTTCCACACAGCCTTTTCAGAAAGTTCCCACCACAATTAACTCTGGAAAAAGTTTAATTTTTATAAGGTAATGACTACTACAGCCACCTGCTATTCAACTTTTGTAAAACCCCCATAGGATTGTCTAGAAGCTCTTGCTCAGTACTGCCCTACATTTAAGAGTACTTGATCCAAGAGCATTAAAACACAGCCTTAGACTATCATAACAAAGCAGGGAGATATTAAATCGAGAATTTCTCATCGCTTATTTTCATCCTGATCATTTTTCTAGCACTGTCTGGGGTTTTTTTACATCTGTCTGGAGGTTTTACACTTCCCAGACTGTTAACTTTTCACACAGACACAAATCTAATCGCTGTCTGCAAGCAAAGTTTGTCCGGAGTTCAGTAAGTTCATAAACCAGTTTCTGAGGGAAAAAGCGTATTCGTTGGCATACTCACTTATGTAAATCGGGGCCTTTAAGGGAGGTCACTATGGACATCTGGGCTACCTCAAGCAGTGTGAGGCTGAAGAGGCAGGCTGATTTGACATGTGGTTTCAATGGACACCAGCATGTCTTGCAGTGAGAAGGGCCCAGTTGGGATTCTCTGAGCTGGCTGGTGCTCCTTGACATAAAACTCCTCTGTATTCCTAGAGTAAGCGGACAGAACTCTGCGGACTTTCAGCAGATCAGGGCACAAAAATGAAGAAGCTTCTGGAATTTTCAGGTTGGAACTTTAGGGGGAAAGAAAAAGTGCCATAAAATGGCCCTGGAGACTGCACAAGTCTCCTTCTGCATCCTTCTGCTTGCCTCAAGGCATGTGTCTGCCTAAAGCAAATTTTCACGGCTCAGTAAAGAATCCTTGAAAATTAGTGTTTTTAATGTGAGTGCTAGCACAGCTCGTACCATGAGATAGCTTTATACCGTGGAGAGGCAGAAGACTAAAAATTAAGAGGAAAAATCTGATAAAAAATACATGCTGGAGCTCAAAAGAAAATAAAGGGTCAGAGCAACGTGACTTGACAGAACTGCGGGAAATTCTTTTTTATTTCTCTCTTTTCAACATTTTTAATTTCCCAGACAAAACACATCATGATACTAATATAATCAGCTTGAGGACACAACTAAGACAGAGAGAAAATTAGTTTTAATGGAACCTCCTGATCCCACATTCATGCTTTTGACAGGATCAAACCTACCTGCAGAATTTCTATCTGAAGGAGGGGGGGAGGGAAGGGGAAGAGAGAAAAATAAAGGAGTTGTACTGTTGAATAATGGGATCCAAGTTCCAAACAACAAGTTAAAGAAAAAAGGGGATAAGCAATGAAAGAAATAACGACAGGAATGTACAAAACAGAAAGTTGATGACATAAATCCTTGAAGAGAGGGAACCAAAAAGAAAATGTTCTTTTCAATCAGAATGTTGCATGATGAGCCAGCATCTCCAGTTTTGATCAGTTTTGTGGTGAGGATTTGCCCAAAAAATGACCTCTGCTCATTATAATAGTAGAAACCACACCCCTAACCTCCTGACCACAAAAAGACCACAGTACACCGAGCACGTGTTACTACTTCTTGGGACACATCTGCCTTTAAATCAAAGCAGGACGAGGTAATAGCAACTTAACCAAGTAATGACTTAGGGGAGATATGCTAACAGCCTAAGACTGTAACCATATAAATATGCCTGCTTTTTTTAGCTTCTGTGGATTTGCCACTTAGCTCCCTTCCTGTGCAGAACAATGAATACATCAAGTACCTCAACTCTGTGTGTGGACTGGCTTCTTGCACACTGGGTTCAATTTTTGGGACAAAAGTATCACCCTTAAGAGGTAGATTAGCCAGCAGAAGGGAAAGCCATGATTCAGTGGTCTGAAGTTCAATTTTTCAAATCATGCTGTTCCCTAAAATTCCCACCCCCCTCCTTTGTTCCAGTGGTTTGTTCTTTGTTTTGTTTCAGACTTTTTTTTTTGTTCTTTGTTTGGTTTTGGTTTTGGGTGGTTTTTTTTTTTTGTGTCAAAGGTGTCAATGTTCATGTTTTGAAAAATAGATATATTTTGATTTCTCCTGTGGGTACTGCATTTACTGCTTAGTAACAGTAAAGATACAACTCTGTTTTTCAGTTCAGAATTTTGTTTCCTTGCAAAGGGGCACAATGCTGTGGTTATGGATCTTCTCTCTCTGAATTATCAATCTTCGGTGAGGTGCCTAAATAACCAACCTTATTTTCAGGCTGAGCCCCTGGCAGCTCCATTTAAAGCAGATGCAAGTTTCCAGAGGCTCAGCATTTCAGAATCAGGGCACTTAAATTTTTTGCCTATCTCTGAATTTAAAAATCTGGCTTGAGGTTCACTTCTCTTTTTTTAACTTGCTCTATAATCCAACATCAAGGGAAAAGTGATGAAAGCAGACTTGACTACAAGAAAGAAGGGCTCCAGCTTTGGAACGCCTTTTTCTGTCTGTTGGAGCTCATTATTAAAGAGACAGTATAAGTTAAAATAATGCCTATTAATTCAAGTATTATTTTCTAATATCTCACAGCTCTAAATAATAATTAAGATTATGCAGCTGAGTGAAACAGAACAAGAGCCTAAAGGAGTTAAAAATCCTAACACCCTGCTCTAAGGAATGTAACATTTATAGGATCAGCTAAAGGAAGGTGGGTGTCTTGCACCAAGGATAAGACTTATGACAAAGATAGAGTCCTCTGTCTTGTTTTGATGGAAAACAGCTAAAATAACAACATAAGTAAGGAAGGGAGAGAAAACCAGGAGATAAAGAGGGAACACAAGTCAAGGACCCTGTGTAAATTCACCAAGGAGTCAGCGAAAACAAGAAAGTTGAAAAGTTCACCGAGGATGAGGAGAGAAAAAGACTCCCGCCCTGATGAAGAAGACCAGATCTCCCACCAAGGCTTTCCCCAAAAGAAAGACTCCACCCTAGACTTTGCCTGATATGAATATTATAATCTGATGTTGCAAACGTATGAATATGCATGTAAAGTATTGTAGCCTTTCATAGAAACTGTATATATTCCCTGATCTTTGCCAAAATTTTTCGGAGCTCTTTGTCCAGAGCGAGCTGGGAGTTCCCCAGTGTTGCAATAAATACCTTTGTTGTTTAAAGACTATAAACTCTGTCTTTAACAATTTTATTGCACCTTAGTGGGCTTCATGAGAAGGGGGTTTTTGCCTGTTCTCCAGCTTGTAAACTTTGTTTTTCACAGGAGTGCTTGTAAATCTGACATTTGCTCAGATTTGGTCAGGTTTGCTTAAATATTTCTAACACGACAAGCCTTTCAGTGTGAACCAAGCCTGACAAGCCTATCAGATCTGAAGGGGACACTGAACTTCTTTCTTAATGGGCTGAAATCAAAAGAGAAATCTATACCTATAGTTGTAATATTGTACTTTGTTACAGACCACAGATATTAGTTAAGCAAAGTCATTTCAAGAAATAGGTACTTGCTGTAAAGCAACCAGTACAGCTGGAAAACAAACAATTCAAGAATTACTCTCCTTACACTCAGGTTGCTCTGATGACGTAAATGCTGTCTTATGGCTATTATTCTCCCACATTTTGGGCCACTATGTTGCAGCTAAGTGGTTCATGACAGAACCACACATGTTTTCAGCTGTGGTCCACAGCAGAATACTGCACTAAGACCTGAACAGCAGCAGACACACTTTCTGGGTCACAGCTTTGGTGAACTGAGTCAATTTCTGCTGGTGTTCTCCACAAAAGAGGCATATGTGTAGTACCAAAGATATGACAACTATTATTTCTTCATGAAAATATTTCCAGTAGTGTCATATTTTACATCACAATACAAATCAGGTAATTTCCACTCCCTCCACTAAAGAAAAGGATGTGTGCAGAATGTGCTGATGAAGAATCTACCAAATCTGAAAGTCATCATGCCAGAATAAAACATGATGGGCTTTCTTTACCAGAAATTTTATACACTAATACATAGTAAATAACCAGGTAAGGAGGAATTAAAGCCACCATACTACTTGTTTCAAAGTTATCAGGACTTCAGGTATGTATGAAAAAGTGAGACTGGGAAAAAAAAAAAAGAAAAGAAATGTTAAGAAAAGTTATAATCTACCTTTTCAGAATCTCTGGAGGACACCCATTAATGCACAAAATATCTCATGCATTGCTGATGGTGGTTAACAATTGCACAATACTTACAAATTGTGAGGACCCTGAAACATTTGCCTTTTCTCATTGAAAATTTCTGCTTGAAGATTTTCTACTTAACCTAAGTGCCTTGAGAAGTACTACTGCCTATTGCCCTCTACCAATTAATATTTTTGTTCAGACATTATTTTATACACTTTTTTTGTGATTAAACCCCTGTAAATCTACAGAGCTAAAACAGTCAATCCCAAGCATTCAAAGGCAGCAATCAGACCACAGTGAAAGTCATATAATTATAATCTTTTAATACTGGCTTTTAAAGAATTTTTTTATTATTGCTATTAATTCCTCAATATTAAATCTTTAAGGAATTCAACTTATTCCTGAGTCACGTGGACTCAAAACTTTTTTTAATGAAAGGTATGAGTTTGAAATAAATGTCTAGCATTCAGGTAGAAAATTAAAAACCAAACCAAACCAAAACATAGAAATAAAAAAACGGTAATATGCAAAGGAGCAGAACCTTGTCTTACACAGTCCTGAGCAGTGCAGTACAGAAAATGGCTAGAAATTATCATCTTTGCCACAGATTTTAAAGAAGGAGCTGTATTTTCTAGAGATAGACAAGTATCAGTTGGGAGGTCTTTCTCTGGAAAAATTTCCTGAGATTACATGGAGATTATAAATGTGAAAATTATGTAAGAGCTACAAAAAAGCAAAGTGGCTTAAATCATACCCCTTAACAAATAAATTAGATGCTTGTGCTACACTTTATGTTAAAGCAAGATAACCTGTGTTGCATACAGTTTAAGACTATACCTGTATTTATACTTCTACATGTAGGTATCTAAGCTCCTATTATAGACAATTGAGATATGAAAACAGAAAGCAGAGCTTAGAAACTAGACTGTCAACTAACCTTTCTGCTTTCACAGAATCAGTGAATGGCTGGGGTTGGAAGATAATTCTGAAAGAAAACTTGTCCAAATCTTTTGTTTGAATAGGGCTACCTACAGACAGTTGCCCAGGACCATATCCAGATGGCTTTTGAATATCTTCAAGGATGGACCCTAGCACTTCCCTGGCAACCTGTGTCATGGCCCTGTCACTCTCACACACATTCTGTGCTACCTTATGCCCACAAGGAACCTCCCATGTTTCACTTTGTGCCCACTGCCTCTTGTTCTGTCACGCTTAAAGCAACCTGGCTCCACTATATTCATTCTACGCATTGACAAAATCCCCCCGAGCCTGTTCTCCAGGCTAAAGAGTCACAGCTCATTCAGCCTTCCCTCTTATGAGAAATGCTCCAGTCCCTTCATAATCCTTGCAGTCCTTCGCTAGACTTTATAAGTCCATGTGTCTCTTGTAGTGGAGAGCTCAGGACTGGACACAATACTATGCCTGGGGCCTCCTCAGGGCTGAGTAGAGGGGCAGGATCATCTCCCTTGGGCTGACTGGTGACATTCCTCCTAATGTAACCCAGGATACCATCAGCCTTCTTCACCACAGGAGCATACTGCTGGCTTATGGTTCAACTTGGAAGGGCACCTTAGCCCTTCTCCACCTAGCTGCTTTCCATCTGGTGGCCCCCAGCATATACTGGTGTTCAGGGTTGTTCCTCCCCACGTGCAGGTTGTTACACTTTCCCTCGCTGAACTTCATAAGGTTCCTGTCAGACCATTTCTCCAGCCTGTTGAGGTCCCACTGGATGGCTGCATGTTTCTCTTACATTGTCAGCTACTTTACCCAGCTTTGTGTCATCGGGAAACTTGCTGAGGGTATGCTCTGTCCCATCATCCAGATCATTAATGAAGACATTAAACGGGATCAGACACAGCACTGACCACTGGCGTACACTAGTTACTGGCCTCCAGTTAGACTTTGTGCAGTTGATCACATATAAACCTGGCCATTCAGCCATTTTTCAATCTGATTATCCAGCCTATATATCATCATCTTCCATGTGAGGATGTTATGGAACCGTATCAAAGGCCTTACTGAAGTCCACTACTCTCCCCTTGTCTATCACACCAGTCATCTCATTGTAGAAGCTTAATAAGCTGGTTAAGCACACCAGAACATGGTCAAGTATGACAAAGTGAGACAAGACTTTCTCCAGATATCACTAACTGTTTCACCTAGAACTCAGTGACAAGAGTAAAGGTTTGGTTCATTTGCAGAACATACAAAGTCAAGGTTGCCTTTGACTGTGTGGAAAGGAGATCCTGCTTTGCCAGACCTTTTTCCCCTCTTTGTGGAGATGTTAAACTCAGGCCTACCCTTGCTTTTCCCATAGCCTGGCTTTCCCAGAAGACTCTGCTGTGTTTCCTCTGGTGGCAGCACTGGATGATACCCAAGCAGGAAGCCTTTCCACTGGCCTCCCTATCTCAACATTTATAGGAGCATTACCATCTGAAGAGATGGGGAAGAAAGCAGGTAGGATGACAAGGGCTTACTGTCCCACTCTGAGTTCATGGTGTAGCCAATGTAAAGCAGCAACAGGGTGGGGGTGTTTCCTCTTCCCATACAAGCAATGCTGCTAACCCTCTCCAACCACTTTATGGGGAGGGAGAAATCCTTTAACTTTTCTAGTCTGAGTAATAGTATAACTGTTTGCTTTCTTTCACCTGAAAAATTGGCAAGTCAAATAGAAATACCTTGTGAGGTGAATTCAGCCCATGGGCTGTCAGCTACCACATAATATACAATTAAGGCAGCCTGAATTCACAAAAAAAAAAAAATACTACATAAATTAAAGTAAACAACTTTTCTCTATAATTGGTTCTCTATTGCCATGTTCTAGAAGAAATCAGTACTTAAAAGCAAACACAAACTAGTAGTGGATTACATCTGTTCCATTTATATCCATTTGCACTATAATGTAAGCTCAAGAGGAGACAGACTCAATAAATCTGTTTATACAACTGCAATGTAAGAAACATCATGAGGTGTAATGCAAAACCTAGATCTATCTTCTGGACTCTTGAAAACTGGATGAAGTGAGTTACCTGCATGGGAGGAGTCCAGATACTGGAATGAATATCAGTGTACACTATCATCCTGGCTGCATAGCAGCAATGATAACAGAGACTGGGTAGGTTGGGATTATAAATTCCATGCAAAGTAGTAGGACAATTAATTCACCTTGAAAATATTAATGAATTACTTGGCTACTGTTGTGGGTTTACTCTGGACTAATTGTCAAACTTTTTTACACAATTCCTATAAGATCAGAGAAGTTTATACAGATAAAAGAGACTTGACGTGGGGGAATAATATTAAATTTATTACTAGCAGGATAAAAACTAAAGAATAATACATACAGCACTTCTCATTAGGTTTTCTTATTATAACAAACTTATATATTTACAAATACCACCCCTCTCTCTTTTCTTCAAAAACAGTCTAGAGGAAGAAGGAGAAGAAAAAGTCTTTAAGGTAACAGTTCCAAATCACCACAGCTAGAAGCTCACTCTCCCTTTCTCTCTGCTGCACGTCGCCCTCAGGACTGTCCCTGCTCCTCCCTGACGGGCCAGGACCGGAGGCTGGGGGGTACTCAGGCCCTGTGAGGTCCTCCATGGACTGCAAGGGGACAACTTGCTGCACCAGGGTCTTCACCACTGTTACAGGGGATNTACACCAACATAAATCCCTCACTGGGATCACAAGTCCTACCCGGGACACTTGCTCCAGTGTAGGTTTCTCTCTCCAAGGGCCACAGGTCTCCAGCCAGACTCTGTTTCATCTTAGGCCTCCCACGGAGTTACAGCTTCCTCCGTGCACTCCTCTACTCCAGCACAGGCTCCTTCATGAGCTGCAGGAGGGTCTCCTCACTCCAAATAACCTTCCACAGGTGGCAGGGTTTCAGTTTTAACTCTTTTCTCCTGCTGGAGGGGGAGAGGGGGCCCCCCAGGGCTTCTCCTCGCCCCTCCTGCTACACTGACCTTGGAGGCTACGTTGCTGTCTCTTGTTCTCCTCCGCTCTCCTTCAGGTTGGAATTTTTTTCTCTGCCACAGGCTTCTTTTCCATTTTCTTAAATATGTCATTTGCAGGGGTGTTACTAAAACTTGTGATTGGCTTTGCTCCGGAAATCTACTTGGAATTAACTAAGTTTCAAGACCATGACAATCACAAGAGGTGACGTAGAACTGTACCAGTCTCAGCATTTAAATAAACATCCACTCTAACTCAGGAATTGGTTATCTTATATTCTGAAGTCTGGCATTTTTGATGTGCACAATGTAAATATATCACTCACAGATACAGATTTGGAAATATTAATTTGGCTTTTAGTTTGTCAACCAATTTATTAAGGCTTGCAAGTAGCTGAGTGAAACTTCAGATAATGTATTAATTAGTCAAATTTGTTTCTTCATAGACTATGAAGTTTCATGAAGCGGAAGGGAGCTTAAATATCATCTGTTCCAACTGGATGACATTTCATGGATAGGGACTCCTTTCACTAGCCTGGGTTGCTCAAAGCCTCATCCAACCTGGCTTGAACACTTCCAGGGAGGGGACATCATCAGAGACACAAAGTAGGGCCATTAACTGAAGAGGAAAGGGCTTGGGTTTTACTACAAAAACATAAAGAAGGTTTCAAAATTTCCTTCTAGAACAATTCTGAAAGAAATTATATCACAAGCTTATAAAATTCATGGTGATTGTTCCACTAGAAATGCTATTTTAATGGTACTGTCTTGCCCCTGAAGTATCATTTTTCACTGCACACAGCTATTCTTCCCCTCTTCTCTTTTCACTGCACAATCTTATATCTGTTCTCAGTAGTTTTGCTGTGAATATAAGCACATTTTGATAACTAACAATAAAAAAATCATTATAAGATTATGGATTTGGAACATGTTGCTTACATGTAACGATCTATTCACCCTTCTATGTGGAAATCCACTTGGTTTCACTGGGAAATGTAACTGACAGATTTATAAAATTATCAGAACACTAAATTCTCTTTTATTCACAGAGCACCATAAAATCAAATAGATCCACATTCAACAAAAGAATTAAGGGAGCTGAAGGTCTTCCTGTCTCAGTTTTCAGAGATTGGCTAATTTGAGTTAAACATCATTTGAAATGGCAGCACAGGGAGTCCATATGCTTGCAGTTAAGTTGTTAGTTTTTCAGCCTTAACTCAGAAAGAATGGAGTCTACCAAACCATAAATCTTGAGGGAGTTTCAAAGCTTCCTATTTCAGTTGGACGATTTATTCAATCTTTGTGTTCTAGTGATCTATGCCACTGTATTTCAGTGTTCAAATCTCTTGACACTTTAGGTTAAAAACAAAAACAAAACAAAAAACTAACCTGTAAGATTCCTATTAAGTAAATACCTTTTAAGAAAAAAAAATAATAAAATGTTTACAGTATTTATGAATAGGTCTTGGTGAAGCTATAGGCTATGTCTTAATTTAAATGCTTTTTTTCCTTATCCTGTGTTGCAGTGACCTAATTTTTCATGGAAGAAAAAGACAAAACACAAAATCAATTAGATGATAACTCTTTGATGTTTCTTCCCAATGGAGAAGCAAAAGCTCTCAGGCAAATATTTTAGGAATAGGCATGATCTAAGCCAGGGGAAATCATCCACTATAAAAATACACAGAAGAGGGAAAGTTTTGCAGGATAGAAAGAGAATCAGAAAACAATGATGGAAATTGAATCAAAATAGTATTGAAAATTATAGTAGTTGTAATCTCAGTCTCTTAGTATCTGTGAACAAATTTGCTAGTAAGGTTTATAGTATTTTATTTCAGTTTTGCTATTTGACTAGATTCTAGGGGTCTGAATTCCATCTCTCTCTTCTCTACTTATGACAACCATTCCTATGGCCATTCTAGTAGCAAAAGAAGAACACAAGACCCAAGTAACATAAATTTCATACTGTATATATCTGCTAAATTACAGTTCAGTTTTCACTGGTGGTCACTCTTATACGTAACCATGGATCCTGCACAATAAACAACCATGGGCAATTTGAGTGAGAAAAAAATGCTAGGCACAGCAGCTATCTATTTAGCAGCTTTTCTATAGGTTCTACAAAAAAACCCAAAAAACAAAACACTCAGCTTTTCACCTCAATGGGATTAACACCTTTGTTTCAGATTCCATTTCACATGACAGGGATGTCCTAATGATAAGGCACACAACAAGAATTTGAGAATCAGAAACTTGGATAACTCTCTCAACCCCCCTTTTTTTTCAGTCGTTTCTGTGTATGGCTTAAAAAAACTACACAGTGTATTCTGGCAGAAGTAAAATAAAATAACAAAACTGAACGTGACCATATTCAGATCTGATCGTTAACAGTATGGGATGGACCCTTTGTGAAATTAATTGTTGCCCTCTGTCTTAAAAAAGACAGGGAATAAAAAACCCCATTATGGAGTGCATGGGACAGTAGCTTACTTTAAAACAGACTTGCTGTCTTGCAAAAAAGCATGCATCATTCTTTCACAAAAAAACATGTCTTCATCTTCTGCAGAACAGTCATTTGATGGACTCACAAAATGCATGGAAATAAGATGCATAATTTGCAAATAACCAAGTCCATCACCGGGAAACTTTCACTTTGAGCTGCCAGATGGAATCACCTGCCACAATTACACAATTTTTTTGCTAAATTATGAGTAGTGATTCATACTAATAAAACACTTCTATAGTATTATGTCTATTGCCTCAGCTTGGCTAATTTGCCATTAGGTGACTGAATCTGTTCTCTTATTTAGCTTAGACTTTAATATTGCAGGCACAAGGTGATCTTCAAAAATTGTTCTCAGACAGACTGTGTTGCTGTTTTATTCACATGTGTCAACAGCATCTGGCAAGCATGCACTGTGAATTCCTAATTCATCTCCAAGCTCTAAAATTAGTCCACATTCTGGAAAGAGAATGAGAACAGTTGGTAAAACAGTGAATTTGACTAGTTTGACCAGCTGAATATACCTTGGAGCTGTTCCTCAGAAAACCCTTGTTCTGCTTACTACTGCTATTTCAGGGCTAAGTCTGAAATACTTCTCTGAAATTAAGAACTGACATACCTTTCACCAGCATAACAAATAACAGTCAAAGTACATAAAAAGAAAAAGCAGTAATTTATACCTAAATTTAAATTAAATTCATACACAGGAAAAAAGTACTATAGATTATTATTGATACTTCTCACCTATGGAACCCAGGCCATACTATCAGAGGAACATAAGGTTTGCCTAAATAAGACCTCCTGCTCCATTACCTGCTACCAGTGACAGATTGTATTGAGCAAAAGATTTTATGAATGTGAGACAGAGTAAAGGTTATCCTTTGCTTTACTATACTCCCTGTTTCTGACAGCTAAACATTAAATCTTTTCACTGCATTTAAGAGTCACTTCTAGGCATATTCTCCATGAAATGATCTATCCTCTTTTATGGAAGACCCTCTGCAGACCAATATCTTCAAGAGAATGACTTCCTTAACTTAGCAATACACTATACCATGAAAAAAAATCCTAAACATTTTCCTCCACAGATGCAGAAGTTATCAAATACCATGTGCTTGTCAGCTTCCACATCAATGAATGACACTCAGGTCACTGTGAATTTACTCCATTTACTGAAAGACACTCAGCAACTCTTTGTATACACTAGTGACAGCCCCATCTAAGTAGGTCAGAACAGGACTGGGCAGGAACACAACAGGTAATGGACCAAGATGATTTATGAATGGTGTAAGGGAAAATAACTCTGGGCACAGGCAGAAAAAAAGTTCCTGGCTTAAGAATACCAACAGTAAAACTTGTTTTCAATTTCTCTTTGCTAAAATTATCTGGGACTACAAAGACTTGTTTGAGTGTTACACAGGGCTTGGATAAATTTGGCTTAACATTTCAGAAAGTATTTTAAAACTCTAATTTTTCAATGTTATTCTTTCATTTCAGTCACTCAGAAAATTAAAAAGCTCAGGCTATTATTCTTCTATGAACCAAAAGTGTTCTGCACACTTGTATCTTACCACATTATAAACACAAGTTTCCTAATGTCACGACTATCAGGAACAGTTTACCCTGCTTTAATGTACCAGCAAAGGTAGTACTTTCAAACAATTAGGGATCTGTTAAACAAACAAAACACCTCAAAATGAAAACAAACAAACAACAATTGCAAAAGAAAACAAAAAAATGAACCCCCAAAGCCAAGTGATACTATGCATTCCTCAGTGAAATTTATATTTTGATGAAAATATTATATAATTGACAGCATGAGCACATGGATAAAATTATACATGGGCATTGCTATTCATCTCAAGCAGACTATGCCTGTGTGATATCTGCTTCTGTGGGTTTACACGGAGAAAGCAAAGAAAAAAAGACTCACCCTTCAGGAAATCCTGATCATCACACTCATTTTGTGTGGCAAAGTAAAATCAAAGACTGTGCAAAATTCTTCCCCTATCTGAGAGGTATCTGGCTATAATTTTCGTCATGGCTCCCAAGGACATCATATTTCAAGTCCCTATTTTACACCCACAAAATCTTGGAAAACCCATCCATGATAATTTTGGGTATTTAGTCGTTAAATATTTGGCCTAACCACCTTTAAACATAACATTTTTAACCAGCTTAGCTAGCTGCATCTTGAGTAAAACCACAGATATAAGAAGAACAATGAATCTTCCAGAGCAAAATTGGCCTTTGACAGATGTCACTTATGAAAAGTAATGAAATGGTTGCTCCCGAGGCACTTAAGGCCATAGAGAGACTACACAGGAATTCAATCTAAGCAAAAATATATCAACAGAGATATCATGATTATCATAATTTCTGTTCTTGACAAAGACTGAAACTTCTTTCTAGTTATCTAACAGCAATTTTCAGGCTTTCAGTACCTGATTGAAATTATCCAAGGCTTTTCAGGAAAGGAGTGCGCTATTTATCAACTTGTGCCTGGTGGTACTTACAAAAAAAAGAACTTCTAGGTTTATGGTGACATGTGAATTAACTGTTTTAAGTTGCCATGTTCGGGTAGAATGGAATCATCAATAGAGGAGGGCTTGCCACACCTCAACCATTTCACCATTTTTAGTGATCATTGTGACAATATTACAGTATCCAAAGACAAAGCTGCATGAAAAGCATTATATTAAAAACTAATTCACTACTAATTAAATACTACACTGCACTGTCATATCTAGATTTATCTCTTACCCTGGCATCAGCTCAGGGAAAGAACCACAATCTGAGTGGTAGAGTTCATGCTATATCTCTCAGAGCCAAACAGCTAAAACATACTCTTAAGATTTCTCTTACTTATTGTCCCCTCTCTTCTGGCTCAGTGAACCTGGATGGCTCAAAACACCATCACTGACCCTTTCCACTCACTTGTGCAGGAGAGTAATCAAGGCTGACCACTGTGGTTACCCACATTCACCAGCAATCCATGCTCAGTGGAAATCCCCATCTTCTTCATATTGCAGGGTTAGGTATTTTAACTTTAAAGGGATTCATTTTTGGAAAAGAGCTCTTAATCATATTTAAAGAGGAAAATATGTCTCTGGCAACTTTGTGATAGGAAAAGAATCCTCTTTTGAGGAAAGGATTCTCTTGTGAGAAGATCACAAAAACATGTTGTTCTGAAAAATAATTTCTTTAAAATTTGCAGTCAGGCTCCATCAATAGAAGAAATCGTTCCTTGAGGCATCGAGAAAGTTATTTTGCCAAATTTGTATTCAACTCATTCACATATAGACAGAAAAAATAAATAAATACTGTATTTACCTTTTTTCAATGCTTGAGTTTCACGTGTTTTTCTGTTCCCTTTTCTTTCTAAGTTATTCTCCTAATTGCTTTTGTCCCTTGCTGCCCAGAGTGACTAATGGCTGTGTAAATGCTATGGGCTGACCCTCGTTCCCTGAGGCTATGGTTCTGGACATGATCAGCCACTCCAGGCCCCATCCTGCCCCCCATCCTCAGGCAGATGTCCTGTTCTTGCCTGTCCTCATTCCCAGAGATGTGAGGCTAGGGCTGCTAGTCTTGTCTCCAGTAGCTCTCAGCCTCCTGCAGTGCCCAGGCAGTTGCTCTGGAAAAATCTCACTGGAAAGACAGTGTTGGGGATGTGCAAAGGAGCAGTCCTCCTGATACCATGTTAACAGTTAAACATCATGGTGCTCTGAAAAATGGTTTGCAGGGGAGAGAAGGCATTTGTTTCCAGGTTGCCTTACTAACTGGGGTCACCCAGCTGAGCTGAGATGCAGGAGACTGCTCAGTCAGTGCTGTGACCAGGCCAGCCAGCTGTCTGTGTGGGGTCACTGAGCAGTGGGAACAGGAGTTACAGACAGTTTCCTAGAACCAAATGCTCTCAGTGCTAAGAGTGGGTCTCAGTGCTATGAGTATCCCAAAAAAAACCCATGTAGCTTCAAGGTTGAACATGGAGGTCTCCTCTTTCCTTGCATTCGACCAACGCCCAACCCATCTGTGCTGGGTGGAAAAGGCAGATTCAGGCAGCGGAAACAGAGCCATCACTGGCCAAAACTGAGCCCATCAGCCACGCTGGTGGAACATCCAGAAAAACATGTTTAAGGCAGAAAACTCCCCCACAGGCAGAGGAAGAGAGAACAAAAAATGAGAGAAACATCAGTGCAAGCACTGAGGTCAGGGAAGAAGGAGGGGAGGACATTGCTCTAGGCGCAGAAGCTGATGTCCCCTATGAAGAGGTTGTGGAAGAGTGTGTTGATTCTAAGAGACTGCGACTTTTAGAAGCACCAGGAAAAAGAAACAGTAGAGACAAACTGTTACAGAGGCTGACTGCAACCACACAGGCTCCTCCAGCTCAGCGGGGAGGGGGCATCTGAGACTGAAAATAGGCAAAGGAAAAAAGGCTGGAGGAAGATGAGTGAGTAAGCAGCTGGTTGGGCATTTGTTCATAGCCAAGGCTAAACCCTCACAACAGGCAATCAGTTTCTGCTCCAGCAGTATTAGGTTTGGGAGAGGATGAGGGGGTTCACTGCATTAAGGTGTGTTGTTTTGGTATGAAATATTTTTATATACCATTACATGAAGACATTTAAGGTTAAACAAATACACAAAGAAACCAGTTGTTTTCTTCTGCTATATTTAGTAAGAAGCAACAGCCTTTATTTTGAGCTATCAGCTCCACCCAGACTTTATTACATCAACCAGATTTTTGCAGCTGTGATCAACTTACTGCAGTTCTTGGAGGCTCTACTAAGCCGTTTTAGTTTTAAAATGAAAACCTAGAAAGGCTGTGTTGTGCTCTTCTGAAAATATTAAACACAGTACAACAATTTCTGAAAACTGCTTGCTTATGTTCTTCACCTTCCCAGTTAACGAGCTAAAGGTAGGGCAAACAAACTTTGAAGACATACTTGTTCCTTTTCTGTTTTGCAACTTTCTACATTGGAACGCAAACCAATTTTCTCCTCTGAAAATCCTGGGAGGTTCCCAGTGACTGCAGCTAATGTCCCACCAAAGATCAAGGACCAGTTATCTGGTTAGCACTGTCATCTGCAAATTCTAATACGAAACTTGTGGCTAACCTGAGTTCCTTAGTAAAGCAGAAGGCAGGAAAGGGTTTCTTTGGAGAAAAAACAGTTTAAAGTCAGGGAGCATAATCAGATGCTTTCATTTCCTTCTTCAATGTGAATTTTTTTAAAATTAATTTTTCCTGGAAAAATTTGGGCCACTCAATTTGTCTCATAAAGTACTTGTGGTACAAAACTCTATTCAGGATTTGTTCAGGATTTCTCCATGAGCTCTGTATGATGAGCATGTAATAGATTTTGCTGCAGACCACACCAGGATCTGCTAGTAGAAAGCCAAGTGGAGTTCCTCATTCTCTGCTCCTCACCCACCCTGGGTCAGCAGACAGATTGTGAGTGTATTCAACAGCTGCAATTCTACTTATGAAATAGTTAAGAAGCATAAAAGTGCAATTGAAGGCACCTGAAGCATGCAGAAATTCTGCATCTGTCTGCTGCAAAACTAACTAGCAGATGTCCTTCGGTGATCGTAATTGGGTCCCTTCCATCCTTGTCAGAGTTCCTAGCAAAAACTGCTGAAAATAAGCTCTTCTTAGGGGTAAGTTGTTGCTAACACAGGAAGGTGTAATTTCCACCTTTCTGCACCATCTTTATTGACTTTTTTTTTTTTTTCCCCTGTACCCAGATGGATTAACACTATACAGTCCTGGAGGGATCTTAAAAAAAAATCGGCAGGCTGCTAGAACGATTTGAAATTGCAATTTATATTCATAGCACAATGATATGTGAAAACTGCTTATGTGTGTTTTTCATAAAGTTCTTTTCAGTTAATGAGCTAAATGTATGGGAAAGAAAACTGTGAGATGTACTTGTGCGTATTTTCTGTTTCACTTCAGTCAGCATCAGTCTTGCCTTAAAAACTCACAACCCTTAAGTTTGCAATGGTCTCCAATCCCATCTGAGTGTTAATCTAAAATAATCTGACTTAAGGTTCTGAATATTGGAGTTAGGAGTGGTGTAAAGGCCTATTAAAAAAAGTTATCCACTTAAACCTTCAGGTGGACTAAGCCATTTCTAACTTCTTTTTTAGGGTATATTCATCTTTCACAGTTTCTGATGGCCATAATTTGCATTTATATCATGCTTCCCTGTAATAAGAAGTAAACAAAGTTTAAAGATTACTTTAAAGACTCAGGAGATAAATTCTGCAACCTTATACTGTGCAAAGCTCCACAGACTTTAAAGGTTTGTCATATTCAGGTCAGTTGGACCCGAACATAGTATCAAGACCCAAAGATGCAGGCCCCATATTAGGAGCATCTTTGATTTAAGGACTATAGGGTTGCCCTCATTTGTACCAGAAAGAGAAGGGCATGTACTGCGTAGTGTTTCAGTAACATATATGTAGGAATTACACACATATGACATTGAAGAATGCTTTGGATCTGCTGTTCAAGTATCAGTTGTCTCTAGATAACATATGCATAAAATCAATGCTTCTGAAACATCACTGTCGCTGCATACATAATATACTGATACATGTTGGCAAAGTGGGTCAATGTAATGCATTTTGAAAGTGTCAGAAATATCACATAAACACATTAACAGCAGTACTTTCTGAAGGAGTGACAGTACTTTGAGTATAGTCCCTGTATATGTTCAGTAGATCTCACAGAAATAAATTCTGTTAATATCAGATTTTTCTATAAGCTATTAGATTTTATTTAACAAAATTTTCATTTGAAGGAAAAAAATTCAGAAGAAAAGAACTGATTGGAAGCACTACGTGGTGACTGCAGAGAAGAAATGCATGATTTTTTTTTCACAGTACTCAACAGTACTATTCACTGGTTCATATCAAAACAAAGCAAAATATGTTTTTTTCATTTGAAAATAATGTTAATAAAGTAATTCAGAAAATGTGACATTACCTAAAAGACTAGGTGACCCTTATTCTTCTTAATAAGTCAGACATCAAAGAACATGATTGAGCAGGTTTTTTTATAGTTTGTCTCTCAGAAAGAGGACAATAGGGTAACAAATAATTATTTTCAGGTATTATAAATGTATCTTTTAGCTTATATTCTCCATGGAAAGGGGAAAAGCAAAAAAGAATTAATTGAAAATAATATGCATTTATAACAATGTTGCACTAAAAAATTCTTCCTGGTGTCCTGCCTTCAGACCTTTGTAGAAATATTACTCTTTGAAGTTTAGAATAAAAAATGTCTTATAGTTGATGATCAGTTTGTTCTTGTTCTTTCTTTATTGTTCCAAGACATGTATTTGACTACCTTTTTAATTGGAAAGATTTTTAACATTTATGTTATGGTAGGATTATAATTAAAGCTGTTTATATCACTATAATTGCATGCTAGCATATATGAAACATTTATCTATTCTTGAGCAATTACTGCTTACAGCTACCATGAATTATGTTTCATTCCACATATACATTTAGATGCAAACACATTCAAGCATGCTCAACATCAGGTGGTTGCTTTGAACAAAACATTTTACTGCAATATCCCTAGGTCTAGGTGAGGCAGTGGTATGAGAAGGAATCAGATCCTTGGCCCTCAGTGAGCTTTGCAGCTTCTACTGCCCAATTCAGAGAAGTGCCAAAACACCTGAAAATGCTTCTGTGATTCTCCAAATCTGACTGGCATTTGCTAGCTAATTCATCTCACTGTGCCAGAGATAGCAAAAATACAGCATGCAGGAGAAATCCAACATGGAACATCTAGGATACCTGCATTTCAGCAAAACAAAGATCCTCTGTAGGACATACTTCACTTGCACACACCTTTATACACACGCATATATACATGTATAATATGTTTATATATTTGTATGTATGTCAGGCTTTGAAGAAGTTAATGGATATATTGTCAGCACCCCGCACAGCACGATATGCAGTTCCCTGAGTCAAGCAGAAACGCTGACAGTCAGTGCCCAGTGTAACCTATGACACCTATATACCTGCTCCACACTTTCAAACTAGCTCAGTAGTACCTAGTTAAGAGATATCCATTATCTGCTCTATTTCATAGCATAAATGTACCAATTAAATTAGCACAGAAATACTAACACAGTTCCATTTAAATAGAGATAAATCGTCTTCCATAGTCTTCTGTCAGTCGGTCCAAGGACTTCCTAATTTTATATTGAATTTTTACTGTCTCCTTTCTACAGTAATAGAATGTCCAAAAAATATCCCAGGTGATTAGTCATATGGTGTGTAACTACATAAAGAAGTACAATAGTTTGCTTTTTTTAAGAAAGATGCAATGAAAAAAAGCTTGGAGGAAAAGTCAATATTTTATTTCTCAGTGTGTCTTATTTATCATATTCTTCTGTTACAGAAAGTTAACCTGTAAGCTATCATTTAAGATGACTGCTTCTAAAACAAAAGCCTTGCCCAATTTTTTTAAAAGATATCATGCATCCAACCTTTAGTTTCTCTTTAGTCATTGAGGGCTTAAATATTATCAAATTATACTTTGGTGAAACACTGGAAGGGATTTTTCTCAAAATGTAGTTAGAGTCATAATACTGTGGGATTTGAACAAGCTATCCACTCTCTGTGTCCTCCCCTTTTTCATTCAGATTTGGGTGTTTCAAATCCCATGCATTTGTTTGCAAGATCCTTCTTGATGGCACAGAGTTTACCATACAGTTCCAAGGAACAGAAATTAAGGTAGGGAAAATCATCCACCACAAAGAACAGATACAAGATAGTAGACACAGCCAGAGAGTTACTTCATTCTCACTAATATAATAAGTAGGATAAACAGCAGAGAATAAGAAAATGGGGAAAGTAACTTTTTTACAGTGATTCAATCATTGAGTATACAGGATAGCCAGTCTAGGGAATGTCCATGGAAGAGGAAAGACTCTCTTTTCAGGCAGGGATTCTTGCAGGTCTGTCAGCAACATGGACATTTTCCTTTCTCTGTCCATTACTATTGCACAAATGTTTGTACTATTCAGACTACAATTTCTGGAACAACCTCTTTTTAAAAAATAAGTAATTTTTTCTTTCCTTTTTTTTTTTTTTTTTCTTTCCAATTGATGGATAAAGAATGGAAATCTTCAGTTCTTTGCACTAAATGTTTATTTTACATTGTATTACCTAGTGACGCTTGTTGTCAAAAAGTTAACTTCAGAAAGCATGTCACACTCTGCTTGTAAAAGTAAATGGGCAGACATTGAATTACTGCCTGCGTAACTCTAGTACAAATAAAGAAAATGGTCAGGTTTTTTCAGCAAGCTTCTTGTAATTCATTGTAATATCCCACCTCTCCACCTTTTTATCATCAGATAAAAAGTGGCATTCACTACAGACATGGCATTATTACCAATAAGGCTCTAATGAGACAATATTTTATAAATATATAAATTAAAAACTGTCCATGTCTCCAGATTAATGGCTTTAACATTGTTAAAGCCAATTACTTATATGTGAAAAATCTAGTTACCTGCTTTGTATATGGTTCAATTTTAGTATCTGCTGTAATTAAGTTAAATAATATTCAGTTTGCTAAATGCTGCAGTTGCTTCCTATTGCTTCTGCTTCAAGAACACCTGGAGGTTACCCTCCACCAAGCGTAATATACATACTTGTTATAATCAAAATTGAGTACAATTCTGTGGTATTCAGTGGTCATTTGCAAGCAATGTGTAGGGTTTTTTTCCCAGTGATTTCTCCTCTTTACACTTACTACAGACTTTTATGTTATCCTATTTCACTTTAATACAGCCATTATCAAGACTATCATACCCAAGACTCTTTTTTTATGAACAATATTTTTCTTTCCTTATATAAAATTGTTGAAAGGATGCGATGACCAGTATGTTATGAACTAGCAATAAATGAGAAAACTGTAACTGGAATAAAGAACTGGTGTTTAGAATGAAAATGCGTAAAAATGTGCTTTAAAGTCTATTTTTTGCTATCTGCTGTGAGAATGAATATATCCAAATACTTTTCTGGTCTGCTATAATGATGGCAAAGACACAAGAGCTGAAGGTGGAAACAAAAGTTGTTAAACTAAAGATAACTCTCATGAGGTGGGCAAATACAGACTCAGTTTCAAATCATCCAGGCACCAGCCTTAGCAGGAGCCAAGAAAGATTCTCCTTCAAGTGCTCTCATCCTTGAACATTGATGCCCCACTGAAACTGCCAGAAGTCTGAGCAGGTCATTGCTTTCTCAGCCCAGTCTCAAAAGGATAAGTGACTGTACTGTCTTTTTGTACGAATGACAGCAACAAAGGAAAAGTTAAAAGGCTATTCACAAGCATTTTTTAGAAACAGAGGTTTGAGAGGCAAGTTGGCTAGACAAGGTACAAAAGGGAGCCACACAGAGTCACTGGGTCACTGACTGGCTGAATTGCATGAGAAATAATTATCCTTCAGTGAGAAGAGGCCCCTCCTCCACTGAAGACTGTGGCTTATATATTTAAATGCCACATGCAATTGAAACTCATCTGAAGGAATGGCAAAAATGAAACAGATTACGATCTTTGTCCTAAACTTACATTTTTTGGGGGGTCTTCCTAGTTTTCCTAATAATAAGAAACATTCAGGTCCATGACATAGGATTTTCTAACACACTTAGTGGGATCAGGAAAAAAAGCTTTTGATGCATGTATAGTCTCATCCCAAACCATTAATTAAAACTGGCCACATGCACATTAGAAAAAACTTGGGAGTCATTACAGTAAGATAACTTGATAACATTTACCATTTATTTCAATCAGCTGTGTGGGAAAAGCAGTATGTCTGAAGCTACATTCAGGAAGGAGTCAGACCTTGGATACCCTTCTATAAAATAACTTAATGTTAAAACTGAACTTGGACTTGCTGACGGCAAATTATAAACAGAATGATCACAAAGGGCATTTTCTGGTGTCACAGAAGATACCACCATAAAAAGTCAGCAACTACTAAATTATTAGAACAGTATTTGAGACACCAATTTCCCCTCCAGGTTTCAAAGAGGAAGTAAACATAGTGATTGTGCAGGTGAAAACAAAAAATTAAAACATGGTGTTTTATGCAAATAAAACATCTTCTCTGCATACTTAATTCAAAAGCAGTGTCTTGCTTAAAGAAATGTGAGTTCGCCAGAGCTCAAGACTTACAGGACGCAGTCTGGGACACAATATGGATCAGCACATTTGGCATATTTGCTGACCTCCATGCCACTGCCTGGCATTTGGGCACCTGGCAACTCTGGCAGGATGAGCAAAAGGTGTTGCTTGAGATGCTCATCTCTGACTTTGGCTGCTGCTTGCCCAGGGTAGTGAAGGTAACACAGCAGTTTCAAACCAGATGCACAGGAGCTGTCTGGCTGGAATATTTGTCTCCAGCAAGAGAGATGTCTGCCCTAAGGGAACTAAGGGCAGCAAGAGTGGAAGGGGACATTAGAGAGTCTCTGGTTTTGGCTGTTTATTTGCATTTTGCTAAAGGGAGATTGCTATAAGTTTGCCCAAACACTACTCTAAACCTCCCTCTGAATCCTTACAAAGATACTCTTTTTCTAGGAAACCTGTGGTTACACCTTCACATCCTGTAACTCACACCTGTGTATGTTGAAATGGTGTGCTATTCCCACTGAAAACCTGGATAGTTGTAATGGTTGTCCATTCTAATTGTTCCTAATGTGTTTCTAGTGCATTCAATCCCAGTGATCACTCATTAAGCATTCCAATCACAACCATGTGCAGCAGCTGCTGCTCCTGGTAGGATGACAAGAGCATGAACTAGCTCAGAAGGCAAACCCTTCTGCCCACTTTGCTGTGTTTGCCCAGGTCAGAACTGGATTAAGCAGAGAAGCACCTTCATTATGCCAAGGTGCCAGGACACTGACACCTATATTACATACTAGCTTTATTTGACATTTCCTACTGAGCATTTATTTGCCAATGTCTTTCCCATACAGTACTTCAAAGACAATGCCAAAAATAACGTACATCCTCTAAAAACTGGCTTGCACCTTTTATATATACAGGCGTCCTTTTGCCTATGAAAGCCCAGCTGCCTCACACATGTGAAAGGGAAGACTGGGTGTGGTGGATATCTGACAGGAAGTTATTACAGCAACTAGACTTTTAGGTGGCTACGTTATCACTACCAAAGTGTTTATGAGTAGGGGCGTGGACATATATGAGATAATTAAACACGTCATTTGTGTATGAAACAAGGTGGGTGAGATGAAGAACATAACATTCCTGGAACTTTTACAGTCAGCAGTGCTCCCACTGAGTCTATAGCAGTATGCAGAGGATCTCTTTACCCCTCTCCCTAGAGGGAGCTTATACAAGAGGCTTTGGTGAAAGGATGGCTGTACCCCATTTTTCATTTCAACTGTACCCCATTTTATTTTAACTGTAATGTTACAGTCATTTTAAACACAGGATCTTGCTTTCCTGCAGTAAGGTAGCTGCAGTGTTGTCAGCTCTCACAAGTTTGATATATTTTAAAAGTCTCAACTGTGGCAATTTTGTCTTACTTGAGAATTTTAGTGTCTGTGCAAAGAAGAACTGAAATTTTGGCAGAATGTGTGTGCAACCATAATGAGGCTTAACTACAACAGTAAATGAGCCTGATACCTACTAAAGTATTGAACAGGCCAAAAGTTGTAATATTTTACCCAATCAGTCCACATTTTGCAGCTCTTAAGTGCAATAAGTAGGGCAGAAATACTCATTTATGCAGGCTCCCCATGACAAGAAAGCAGAAATGTTACGGTGATACACTTTAAAGCTGAATTACTACAATGCTTAACCACTCACATACAGGAAAGGTAACACCAAATGAAAAATAAACATGAATGAATGAATGAGAAGAGCTTTCTCCAGACTTGAGATAGTTTCTGCTACTTGGAAAAACCCATGTGGATTCAGTAGTTGGACATGCTGTTAAGCTAAATTATATTATGTTCAGTGGATAGTAAAATAAGAATATTGACTAGAATAATGAGTAATTTTTGTTTGACACAACTATCAAATGTGCATTAAAATGAACTGCTCTTCAGCTGTGAAAAATGTCTTGCTTTCATAAACCAGTGCAAGATGGTTTATGACAAAAAAATACCAATCCTTTTTCTTGGAGGAATGAAAACCAAGATATTATTATTATCATCTTTATCTGGGACTGATAGTGTCATATGAACTGCATTATAGGAAGTGCCTTATTTAGTAGGTTATATCTTCATCTCTTGGGTGCAAAGGTTCACGTGCCTAAAGGACCTGGCTGCCTGTAGTCCAGCTCCTCTCAGATTCCTTCAAGTCATCCATGAAGCTTGCAGGCATAAGTGCAGGTTCAGCCTCAAGTTTTTTTGACAGAGGTCAAGACATTTCAGTACTCCAGCCACAATCATGCCACAAGGCAGCTTCCAAGAGAGAACATCCTCTGACCTGTGCTCCCAGCTAAAAGAAACAAGGAGGTTAGGTCTTCTATCAGCAGCAAACTCAATCCAGGAAAATTCTAGGTAGAAGGACTATTTACAGGTCTCTGCAAGCTCAGACTCAGAGCAGTGTCCAGATAGAGAGATGACCTCAGAGCAGCTATTGCAGAAAGAGTCACCACTCCTGATTCTACCCTGCTCCAGGTCAAGGAGGGCGGTAATAGTTCCTTGGAATGGAATTTTTATTGTTTTCAAGACCAGCAAAGCTCTTCCTGGCTTGACCCCATTTAACAGTGGAGAGCCCATGACAGTGTCCTTTCTACCTGGGCTAGGCCAGTATCCCACAGCATTTTCTTTGTTAGAAGACTACACTGCGGGACAAATAGGCTCAGACAAATGCAACAAATATGTGGATAATAACTAAGATTTCCGTCATCTATAAAAGGTGTCTACCTTATGGAGATCAATATCTAATTAGAAAGACTAAGAAACTTCACTGTCTAGTCCTGTGTCCTGTGTTTTCTTTTGGGGGTGTTCTCTCTTTTGTAGCTGACTATCTTTGAATTTAAAAACAGCAAAGTGATAAACAATGCCATTAAACATGCTCAGGCCAAGGTTATCTCTCTGGGATACATCAGTTTTACTGTGATGAAGACAGTCTGCTCTATATTACTTTTAAATTTCAGAGAATTGCATCTATCTTTTTGTTTTTAGTAACTTTAATACGTTCTTGGTTTCATAGTCTGTGCATCCGCATTAACCCACAGCACATAAGAATTTCATTCTCCCACTATGTTAAATCCCGCAATATTTCAGAACAATATAAATCTTGTTTAACTTCTATCAACAAATCTTGTAGTAGTATAAGAGCAGATGTACCACTACCTCTTTCATGAGAAAATGCATATTGGAGAATTACGTGATACATTTGTCAGGGTATTTTAGATGCGCTTGACTGGAAGGAAGCCACGGAAGGAGAAAGTATAAACTGACATTGTGTGGTGCTGCTGCTATTTAATTGAAGGAAATTTTTTGGACATTACATGAAGCCTGAAATGCTCCTCCTTGCCAAAAGAAGTGATAGCTGTAGAGAACTGTCTGCAAACAGTAGTCCTTCTCTTTTCATTATTATGTAACTATTAACAGAGACATGAAAATAAAGCACAAGACGGTGTCATTCAAATGGGTCGGCCTGATTTTTCTCAGTGCTGATTTTGTCTGTTAGGGAACTCACTGCTGGACCCTTAATTAAAACCACATGATTTCTGAGACAGGCAAATTTGATTTGGAGAGAATCATCCAACCGATAAGAATAGAATACAAAGTAATAAGTGGTAGAAATCATGTACATCAATCCTCATTTTTGTAGTGATATTCCTGTTTGTATCATAGGTACTCCAAAAAGCAAATTTAGCATCAAATATATTAATTATGAGTTGAAATGGAAAAAAAAAAAATCCCTGAGTTTTCTTGTAACCCCTATGAAAATCTAAAAGGCCTAAAATAGGTTTAAAATTTCACACAACTGGCAATTTTTTAAGTCTTGTAAGCTGCAAGACATGAGTGCATATTGAAAACTAAAAAACAATACTATGTAAGATCCACAACCCCTCTCTTTCCCTCTTTCTGCCTTTTCTTTTTAAAAAGATGAATTGATATAATTTCTTAGGGTCTGTTTCAGGCTGCTATAGGAAGCAATGTAGCAATTTTTTTCATCCACCATCTCTCCGCGCAGAATAGAACCCTTCAACAAACAAAATCTGAAGAAAACAAAAGCCTAAAAACCTTTGAATTACCTCTTCACTTTTTTCCTTCTATTCTTGTTGTTAGTCACGTTTTTCTTATGGCAACATCAATCTTGATGTAGGCAAATGACCACTCCAGCTTTATGCCATGACGTTAAATTTGTTGACACTGATTATTGTTTTCTCAAAGCTCTGGGTCTTCATCTTTGTGATCACTGGGAGAAACCACTTTAAGGACATGTCATGGGTTCACTCATTTTAAAAAAAACTAAAGAGGGAATTCTTCCCTTCCCCCTGCCCCACTGTAAGGTGTGGGAGGGCTGTTTGAATGGGCAGGCTGGTTTTGCCTTGGGTATTTGACTCACACAAAAGAACTGGCCAGCAGATTGACATTCCAGGCTGATGGCCTGGGGAGGGGCCAGGAGACTTTTTTTCTTTGTTTGGTTTCTTTTTTTTCCCCTCTCCCAAGGTGAACAAGGCTCAGTTTGTTGTTGCGGGAACTGAGGGAAGGCGTGTGTTGGAGAAGTCGGGAGGCTGCTTTGTTCTCAACCTGGATGGTTTGTTTTTTTTCTCTGGCTCCGTCTTGCTGGCACCCTCTTTCTCCCCACCCCGCCCAGGCGGACCTGCTTGAACTTCATCAGAGAGGAACTATTTGGGAAGAGAGCCACCTTTGTTTGTCCCTCCCCCTCTCCCGTGTTTTTGGCAGCAGTTTTT
Source organism: Oxyruncus cristatus (assembly GCA_013399855.1). Classification (NCBI taxonomy): domain Eukaryota; kingdom Metazoa; phylum Chordata; class Aves; order Passeriformes; family Cotingidae; genus Oxyruncus; species Oxyruncus cristatus. Next base: position 207,187 of record VXAY01005130.1, read on the forward strand.
GTTCACATCAGCGAAGAAAGGGGAAGTCACACGGCCAGCAACAGACACCGCGAGTCCCCTTTGGNTCGGCCACCCCCGAGCACTACAGGCTCTGCACCCCCAGAGATCCAACAGCGCCCCCTGCTGCCTGTGGTTAGAATTGCACCAAAAAGCACAAACTGAACTGTTCACTTTTCATTGAAAGGGATTTTTGGGTACAGGGCTATTGTTCGGTTGGGGTTTTGTTTTGTGTTCTTTTGTTGTTCTGCCAATACACATATATCCTTTAATAAAGGGCTGTGATTTTTCCTTTCTCCACACTTTCTCAGTTGGAGCCTCTTAATTTTGGATTTACAACTGCTTAGAGGGAGGAGTTTTGGTCTTCCTTATAACTCATCCTCCTTAAACTGAGACAGGACACATCTGCATTAGGGTAGTTCTTCAAGTCACAGTAATGAAAATGGCTGCTGGATCAAGCTATTTGTTAGAAATCTGATGAATGTGAAACTGTATTTTTTTTTGTTTTCTTCTTCTCGTTTTATGAGTTTGTGTATGTGTGTTTTTATATCTAGGATGGTTAAATAGGAAGAAAATTAGGCAAAGATAAAAAAAAAATGTTAACTAAAGTAACATTTCTTTCCAGTTTCTGTCCCCCAAAAAAAAGATTCTTAGACCTGTATGAATATCTGTAGGACTCTGCAAAAAAAAGTACCCCAAGACACTGCAGTCTCTCAGATGTAAAACAGGGTCTGATTCTCATTTCATGACCCTCTCCAAACACATCTCTGAGCTTCATAAGGTTTAATATATCTGCACTCAGCTGGAAGGTTATACACATAATCTAACAAAACTGAGATGTTTTAAATAACAATTTGTTACCCTTAGGGTTTCTTTACAACACCAGATGAAGAGATCAAATGGGAAGATGACCTGCGAAATTAAATTGCCCTTTTTTTGCTGAATTCTCAAAGCATGAACTATCTGCATTGGCTTTACTCGACTGTCCATAATGCTTTATTTATTTCAAACAATTGTTTCTGAAAAATGATGATTAAACATGTCTGCAAGTGCTGGTTCAAAGCACAGAACAGAACCTTTTCCTTGGACTATTAATGTGCAAGACAATATTTCACAGTCATGTTTGAGGAATGGAGCTTGCTTTCTTTTTAACAGGATAACTGGTTACTATAATCAAAAAATTTTATCAGTTATTAAATCAGAAAGTTATCAGAACCTACAAGCATTGCGTTACCCACCTCTAAGTATCAAAAGCAAACCCGTTATTGTTGCTCTGCAGTGGAAACAGGGCCAGATCTTAATACTCCTCCCCTCAATGGCAAGAATCCCATGGATACCAGTCTGCTAGGAAGTAGGATCAAGCCTGAATAACAATTCCCGATGTTATCCGTTAATTACACTGTCACATTTTACCATACAGAAGATCTAAGCCTTAATTTGCAGGCACCCATATTTCTGAGAAACTTTATTATGCACTTAAGCTTCGTGCTGTGGTGTTGCAGGTGCCAATCTCTGATGTGATGCTAAAAGCAATCCCCTTCACCAGTTTGTGTCAAATGGCACAGGAAGGCAGCTAAGTGTGTGGGGTTTTTAAGATGTGAAAAAATGTTCACATTTTTTCATTATTTTAATAATACATAGAACTGGTTGGAGTTTAAATTTATCTGGAGACACAACTGAGTGTGAACAAGAACTTGAGATTTGAAACACTTGACAAGAATGCTTTTGTATGAAATATAATTGTGTACCTATGCAGATAGCTTGAAAGCTCATTTATTTTTCAAATATTTGAAAATGTGTTTATGCTACATCACTTCTGCTTAATTTTCCTCTGCTTTATTTGCATTATTGAGATTTCAGTATGGAGCCAATTATATGTCAAAAGAACAAAGTCAGGTGTACATACTTCATTATTCATATTAGGGATTTCTTGGTCTCATTTTATTTTTCTCCTTTTTATCCACTTCTGTATTAATTAAAAAAAAACAAAACATAATAATAATAAAAAAGATAGGGTTAGGAGGATGCATGCTCTTATTTTCTATATGTCTTTTTAAGATTTGAATTAGAAAGCCACTGTTCTGACTGTTCCATCTGCATTTGTAACTTAGTAGAGTTAGGACTAAGTTACTAAGACAGTCACTTGCTTTCACCTTTGTGATGCTACCTGCCTCCCATTTCCCCCAAAAAAATCAAAACAGAATTGAAAAAAATTACGTAGGCTTGGGAGATATCAACTTCTGTGTTATTTAGCACTTTCATGCATGACAACTGAGATATCAGTTTTTGTGTTTTGTGCATCACAAAATAAAAGATGCTGTCACTCCTAGGGAAGAAAGAGCATTTCTTCCTCACAGAGAAGCTTCAGTGAAAGTCTCAGAGGGTGATAAGTAGGTCTCCTCTCCCAGTGTCTCTAATTTATACAGAATGTAGACAGCAGAGAGGGACATGAGTTACAACCCTCCTGGCAACATCAATTTTTATGCCTAAAGGACTATAAACACTATAAAGAATCAATACAGTTCAGGAATAAGCCTCAAATCCCGAGATAACCTTAACAGTTATATTATGGGAACTGAAATATTCCCTGAAGAAATTTTGTGCATCTTTCCAGAGAGATACTAATACTCTTTCATACATCAGCCACTTTCCTTGACATTTTATTTGCCATCTCTGTGGTATTTATAAATGTTTAAAGCTAATAGCACAACAGATACAACTAATGGTAGTGCAGATGCATGTAAATCTTCAGAAGAATAAATTATAGAGTGTCACAGTACACTAAAATATTAAAGTAAATAGTGCTATTGCTGAAGGCTAATTGCTTCTCTGGCATGATACAATACCATGTTTGCATAAATACTTAAAATCTTTATTTCTCTAAGAGTCAATGGGTGAGCTGAGGTTTGGCCACCTGCACAAAAGCAGGTAGGAACCTGAGGAAAGTTAAAAGACCTACCTTTCAGGACTGCAGAAAGGATTAAGGCTTTCATCTATATATTGGTTGCTAAGAAAGCATCTCCTAAATCCTATATATGTCCTCAGGGATGATAAAATATCCCTTTTCCCATCCTCCCCTTTCATTCAATCAAATTCTACATTATCTGCTATTTGAGTTTAAATTCCCCTCCAAAAGGGAGTAGCCAGACTTAGTCTATTTCTTACCAAGCAAGTCTTACCTTCTCTCTTTACTACAGCTGAAAGTGAGTGCAATGCTGTTACAACCTTCATCTTCTGTCAAGAAGGAGGCAGCATTTTACTCTCTGAGCAGCTTTGAGAAATGGTGATGCTGGTCAGTACCCAAATGCAGGGGAGAGAATCACAGAACGGTTTGGGTTGGAATGGACTTAGAAGTTCCCCCACAGGCAGGAGCTTAGAGCTTAGAGCAACCTGAACTCTGCTGCTATGCTGAAGTAGAAGGGGTGGCTACACAGACTCTTCATTGTATTAGCACCCTTGTCCTTAGCTGGACAGGCTTAGTATGGAGTGAGGAAACAAATCCAAAGAAACTGGACATTCAGATAGCAGCAACTTCCTTATTGAATGAGACTCAAGGAGACTGACACAGCGAAGTGTCTCAAGTACTGTCTTTACACTTAGCCTGAAAGGAAAGTCTTATAGAGGGTAAAATTCTCTTTTCCTTGTTTGAAAAATCTCCCATCTTGTTTGAAAAAATCAGTGTACTTATGAGATCAGAGTTAAACATGGAGTATCAAGGAATGAGAGAAAAACAAAACCAAAACAGTAGACCCATTACAATATCACTCTGAACTATGATCTAAACTTAACCTGTAAGAAAACAGAAAGCCAGAGATTTTCCTCTTGATTAATGACATCACCTGCCATCTCACATCTTTGAAAAATGACAAGGAAAGCAAATATATCAAAACAACTCCAGATTTGTTCAGCAAATCTGGATGAACTGTCAGACTTCAAACAGTTCTCTAGATCAGTTTTTCTCTTCTGTATTAATGTTGTTTATTTCCACTCTAAGTGCAGCTACTACAGGACCCTACTGGCAGGATCTCAGAAGCTGGTGAATTCTCAAAGTTTGTACAAAAACGAGGTATGCAAAGTATAAGAGGTACAATAATGCCTTGTCAGCTCTCACAAGCTCACATATATCTGACAAATTCTACAAGTGTGTGTAGAACACTTTCCTGACACCATGGTAAAATCAGCAAATAACCCACAGCTGTTTACAGGTGTAAGAGCAGATGACATTAAACATCTTCCAGAGGAAGTACTTTCAGTTCATTTATTCATCTTTTCTCTCTGTCACATCCTTCTCTGATCCACACAGGCTTAAAATACATGAGCGGAGAAAATACAGTAATTTGGATGTCAAACTATGTAACAAGTTGTATCTTTAAAGCATCTTTTCTATAGATTACTTCTGAAGAAGTATATTTCAGACTTTCGTTATGAAAGGATTATGAGGAGAAGAATTGCTTATTTAGAGATGGAATGAAGAAAAGCATGGCTAAGAGAGCATCTTTCCCCCTATTTCTGACCTTTCTCATTGACTCTTTATTCTTAAAAATACTTCCACATATTTCAAAGTTTGTATATGATACATTTCATGCAATATTTGCCTGTTCTGTCTTTTTCTCCCACAGCTTGTCCAAAAATACTGTTGTTCTTCTTCTCAGCTGCAGCATCTCCTGACACTTTGAAAGAAGCAGTACCATCATTAAAGTAGCCTGTCTGTAAATGGCAAGGGAGCCTGTCACGAGTAAAAGTTGAGACCTTTCTTGTCAAACCCTGCTGCCTGAGCAGTTCAGGTTAAGCTTAAAGGAACACAAGCCATCTCTGGTGTTCCACTTAGTACTTTTCGGCTCTTTGTGGATGCATGCAATTCCTCTATCGTTCATTTCACCAGAACCTGCTTAGTGCTGTTCTATGCAACAATTACCACTGACATGGAAGCAGTAATAACCCCTGCAGAGAAGACAGGAAAATATCGTTGCAACAAATGGGCTTGTAATTTGCATTTAATAACCCAGAGCTGATAGAAAAAGTGCTATCCCAGCAAATGCAGTGAAATTCAGTGGAAACGTTCTCTCTTCATTCTGTACAATTTGCTCCTCAGTTTTTATATTAACAAAAGGAGTAACTACAGTACTTGAACATTTTCGGTTCTACTCATGTAAATATTTCATTAGAAAATTTCTCATTATTTTAGTTTGTCCTTATTCCTGACCATCATATTTTGAAATGCTGGAACTCTGAGCAGCACAAAAAAGTCAATCTCTCAACTGATATCATGAATGTATAACTCACATTTCCACTCATTTTTGGCAAAGAAGAGGAAAGATTTATACTTGGTGGCCATGACAAAGACGACAATAACACATGTTCCTGTATACAATGTAGTTTTCTTGATAGTCCGACAAATTCTTAAAAGGAGAACAACAAAAAGCTACTCTTTGTGTCTCTGAACAAACACACTAACACTGCTTACATAACAGACTAGAAAAGTGATTTGTATTTTAAAATTTTCTACTATAAAGGAACATAACCTGTTTTAGTGTGTGGCCATCAACAAAGACATCAAGAAGGATCAATTTCAGATGGAGTTGCTTGAATAATGGAAAAATGCACTTCAAACTAAAAAAATAACAACTCACAAACAAATTAAAATTTGAATCAATGCCTGGGTGACTTCTTGGGCAGAAAAATGAAAAATAAATTTATTTCTGGACCAGCAAATATTCTAACCCTAGAAACATATTTTGCCTCTCTGTAGTGTTGCCTAACTTTTTCATTACATTTTCATTTTGAAACAAAAATTTATTATGAAATGAAAAATCAGAAAGTTTAAATTTACTGAGTTTTCTCTGCCTTATTTGGGCAAACATCATACGACAATTTCCAGAAACTTAAATGAAAGATGTCAATTCCAAAGAACCTTAGTTTGATCTAGAAGCAATAAATAGAACCAGCTCTCCACAAACCATGGCACCAAGACAGCAAAGACCTTATGAAAAAAAACCTCCAGAAAATAAGGTATACCTAAAATGCCTGTATTAGAATAGCTGCACAACTGCACATTTCCCCTCCATAACTATTTTAACAACAAAGAAAAATATTCAAGCTGCAGAATAATCTAAACAGGGTTAGGGAAAGTTTTAGCTTGGTTAAAAAGGTAATATACAAATGAGGATAATCCCCCATAATTACAATCATTACATTTCAGAAGGGGAAACAATTCAAAATCTCTGCCTATAGAAAAACAAGGCTTCTAACAAATCAAATGATTTCTTGAATATTATAAAATCTTTGTCCAAGTGGTCTCAATGGCAAAACTTCAACACATTTCAGTGGGAATAGGATCCAGATGTTTCAGGTGGAACAGAGTGTATCGGAATCCTTGTCTTTTAAGTTCCTCTTTCAATGCACACTCTGATAACAAACAGTTAACTCCACCAGTCATTTCTTATTTTACTAAGCCCGTGTTGATCTATGAAAGAGAAGAAATACAAAAAATGAAAAACTTCCCTACTGACATGCACAATGATGTGCAGTTGGGAAGAAGGACTGAAATGAACTGCAGAATCTAATAAAAGCATTAAGTCACTCAATATTATGCAGGAAAAATATATGCTACGTATGTCTGTACTGCAGCATGTAAGGCTGAAATATCTGTCAGTGATGTAACGGAGGCTGGCAGAGGCTGATTCACAAATTTTGTCTCTGAAATGTAATCTAGCTAAGATTGAGAATATACCACAGAGGATGCTGTAAATGAAGTAGAAATCAGATTCCTCAGCTCAAGGGTAAATTTGGAATAAATTAAGAGATTGAAACAAACATAAAACAATAATGATTTTCTTTTTTAAGGAAATAAAATATTAATTTACAGAATCATTATCAGATTAGTTTTGATTTAAATTATTTACCAGTACAGGATGGTTCTGTTGTGTGAGGAGCACCATGAACATTTACTTTACATTTCAGACATAAAGAGATTTCAAAAGCAAATTCAGTAAAATCCATAAAACTCCATTAAAAACAAACAAACGAGCAGAATTATGAAAAACTGCAAGGAATGTTTCTGTGATAATGCTGGCCTTGAATTTCACTACTTTCAAGAAATATAGCTATCATATTAGTGACCTTGCTGGTGTAAAGCATTTGTTTCTATATTAAAATTGTGACATATACAGAACACAATAGCTTTTATCCAGGCAAAAAGGCTGCTTGCAAAAGGGAAAATTAGGAATTTTTGCACAGCTAAGAAACTGTTCTGTTCTTTCTAAGTTAGAGTTACACTAGAAATATTGTTTTTCTATTCAACATCATCAGACACACATGCACGCAAACTGTATTTAATTTTTCATTCATGCTTATCCAATAAGTAAGGACAAGTAGCGTCCCATAAAATTAGAGAATAGTCTTATTCATTCTCATTTATTCTTCCTAGACCATCAGTTGTGGCAGAACAGCATAATATCTTCATATCCTGTGTAACAATACAGCCTTTTAGGGAAATGAACTAACATCACTCTTGTATATGGCCATTGCCTACCCTTACTCCGCCTTTCTCTGAATTATCGTCACTAGTATTTCAAATAGTGCTTAAACTTACATGATTTTTTTTACAGTGGTGTGCTGGCTCACAGTGTTAATTATTGTGAAAACATAATAGAAAGACGCTGGACTTATACCAGTTTTGAATAAGTTTATAATTTTATTATTTTCTTGAATTGTAATTTTTCCCCAAGTACTTGAAGGATGACTAGAAATTTAGAGTATTGGGAAATCCACGTTCAAGTCCTGTGTTTACTTTCTTGCAGGGAAAGAAAAAAAAAAAAAGTTAAAATTCAAACCTTTAGATTCTTGGGTAATGCAATAAAGACTTCAGCATGTTCCCATTTTTCGTCGGTTCAAACTCTAGGGTTTGAATTTAACAATACTGTTAAATTAACAGGGATTACTGGTTTTCGTTTTAAGATTTATATATTATTGCTGCTATTTAAAATTGAACACATCCTGAGTACCTTTCTCGTCTACACCTGTTTATATTTTCTCCTTTATGTTTTAGCTATGATTAAAGAAAGCACGACAACTTATGAACATCCTACTGTTATAATTCCATTGGTTTATTCTTTCTGGTCACGTATCAAAATAGTTAGAACTACATTAAAATCATTTTCTTGCTGGTTCTTATTACCTGTGTTTTGGAGCATACAATATGTCTAAGTAATTCTTCTATTCCTGACATACATTTAGATGTATAACAACATATTACTATAAATAATTTTTTATATACTCAGTAAAAGACATTGAGCATGTTAATATCTGAGTCTTCATACACAGCTCTGACAAGCTCAATTAGAAAAGCTATTTGTAGTTTACCTAATGTATGCAAAAAATGCCAGTAAGTATCCATTCCATAAAGTAACACAGAATACTCAGATCCATTTTGCTACTGAGATCCATTTGGTTAAAATATTTTAAGCTGATAAAGAAATGACAATTTTAAAACATTTGCTGCTCACAGCATGACATCTCCAAGTTACCTTTCAATAAAAACTCTGGTGTAGTAATGAATATCAGCTGACTCTCCAGAGCAAAAGTTTCCAGCTGAATTTCATTGTGCACAAATTCTTCTATTATCAAATGACTTGACTGCTCCTGTCAGGTGAAGCACTCGAAAAATTTTTAATGACAGTGGTTCAACTTGTCCCTACTCGTCCACAGAGAAACTTTCAGAGACTCTTGTAGATGTTTCACTGCTAGGTACTTCCATGTGCTCATATGAATTTTCTGCATAGTTGCCTTTCTAGAGAGGCCTTTTGAAGCCATGAAAAAAAAAAAAAAAATGCAGAATTTACTTTTTCTAATTCTTGGTGCTCTTATGGACAAGCCTTAAGGTAAGAGGTACAACCTGAGATAATGCTCCATTTCGAGTAGGGCCTATAGAAACAATATATTCCAACTCCAAAAAGGGAGGTGAATGGTCTGCAGTATCATACTAGCCATCTCAAGATGTTTCTCGTAGTATGAAGTGTGCTAGAGTCTTCTGAGGGATGCTGCAAAGTCCCTGTAAAAGACCATAGCAGCTACTACAACTCTCTGTGGAGACTGGTAACCACATTTTCAGGCTGTTAACATGAAGAGGCTGTATGTGTGTGACTGTTCTGTGCCCACACCAAGAGTTGCAGGGCAGTGGTTGCTGTTTCTCAGTCTTGCATCCATCCAGATGCCTGAACCGTTGTACTGTTGAAGTACAACAGCAAGACTGTTGTCTTCTGCTCCCTGACTGTTTCCGCTCTTGCCTCCAGCTTCTCCTGGCATGACCTCCTCAGCTACCAGCTAGCTGCAAAGCTGCCCCACACTTGCTGCTCCCTGGCAGGGATGGTGGAGTTCAGTTGCTTCCAGGACTAAAAAGGAAACAGTTTACTCTTCTCATGGACACATGACAGGAGTTAATGCAAAGCAATTTGTTTTTTGTACAGTGAAGTGACACTAAAGCAAAACTGAGTAGATAAAACACACATTTTTAATTAAGGCCACCTTCAGTTGCCTAGGGCTTACAGTGTTTCTGAACAAATTCTTTCCCATCCTCTTTTATATATAAGATCAATTATTTATAAAAATTATCAGTTAACAGTAATCCCTGGAAAGTCCCAGACATACAGTGGGAGGAAGACTACTTGTAGACTCTTTAGCAAAAGTTCTGTATTTCTTAAAGCCCTAAAACATTTACTGGGAATCGTCTAATTTTCATATTACCCTATTCACCTTGTGGACAAAGCTGGAGAATTTGGTCTCCAAATACAACTTAGGAAATATAATATTGTCAATCAGATATTATATTCTGATGATTTATTGAAAAGGAAAATTTTTGATAGAGATAAAAAACATCGCTAGGAAATATTCAGTAAAATCCTTCCTGTACCCCCTGTTGTACGTTAAAATCCAGGTATGGATACACTGGAATTAATTTTTAGAAACATCTGTCTATTACATGGCCTCCACACAGCTGACAATTGCTTTGCTTCACATGCCATGCACAATGAAATTACAGAGGTCTTTGTCCAGGTGTAGTGCTATGATCTACGGACAGAAGCTGCTTTCCACATATTGTGGTGTGCATAACTGACTGCTGGATGCCATTTCCAAATTTCTCATGGGTTGCTGAATGTTTTATTTCCCCTTTTTGTGTTGCTGTCTTGGTTTTTTTAAAAAATATTATTTTCACGCTCATCTCAAGAACATAAGTGTTACATCTTTTCACTGTATCTTGTAAGGTCTGGTCATCCTCCAGTACATGGTCTCTGAAAAATTTACATTTCTTATTTATGTCACTGTGGTTTCTAAGAAATTTAAATTTATTTTCTTTATGATATGTTCTTTTTATTGCTATATTTTCTATACTGTTTAGTTTTCTTCCAGCTCTTTTAACTGAGTCCAGCAGACAATGAAGGTTTTCAGAGTAGCTAAAGCTGTCTGGTTACACTACCATATGTTCACTTTTCTAACTTTGTTTCTCTGTTCTTAGTCCAGATGGCTGCAGAATGTATTCTGTATTTTAGAACACTTCAGATTTTTTGCTGCATCATTATGTGATTTTTAAAGGCAAGCCAAAATAATTTGTTATCATGGATTCAGAGCTTTTTCTCCTCTTTTGTACTTGATACATTGCTTTGTTGTTCTTAATTTTATTATTTCCCTATTTTACTCTCATTTTATCTCTTCTGTAGATACACGGGACAGAACCTGTTTTTTACTGTCTATTCTGTTTTCTAAGCTACTGTCAGAGCATTAGAGCTACTGACATACTATGTGACATATAGGATACCTCCTCCATGTACTTTGTGTTTATCTGTCATCTCAGTGATGCTTTTGGATTATGTATAGTCTCCTGTGAGAGCACTGCATATTAAAAGTCTGTCTCATGTTCTTGGTAGGGAATGGCATCTCTGTTGTGAGCTGGAATGTGATCTTGGTCACTATATTGTGACTTTTCTGGTTATTCGAGGTGTAAGGAGGCATTTTCAGCTGACAGCTCTGGAAGATGAATAATATACATTTTTGTTATCGGGATGCTCTCAGCAGTGTTTTTTTCTTGATGCTCTCTGAAGCTCATAATCAGACCTACCTGATGTGATGATTTCATTCCAAAACATAGAATATTCCTTTTCAGTATATTCACATGCTCTTACTGCATCTTTAATGGACTTTTTATCAAATGCAACAGATTGCCACTTTTCTGTTACTAAAGCTGGATAAATCAAGCAGTATGTTCTCAATTGTTACTAATTGGTAGCAACTTCTTTTGCAGGTGCTATTTGCAGCTTTGAACCAGTGCAAAGCCTTAGAAACAGCAGCTATTTCCCAAGAACGTAGTTTCCTATAAAGTTCTGAAGTTGAAACACTTTCTTCATCACTGAAAGAAAACAAAACTGCTAGGATTTTCATTCATGAAAAGATGGAGGTAATATGGTAGCCTCAGAATAGTCAACACGACCAAGATTAGGATCTCATTTTGATACTAATATGTTAGTGCAACCACATTATAGACATAATTTTTCAGTTTTTCCTGTTAGCGTTCTGGGCCCCACAGTTTAATAAGGGTGTGAAGGTACTCGAATGCATCCATGGGAGATCAACGAATCTGGAGAAAGGGCTGAAAGGAATGTCCTGTGAGGAGCAGTTGAGCGGTGACCTCATTCCTCTCCAGCTTCTTGAGGTGTGAATGTGGAGAGGGATGTGCTGAGCTTGTCCCGTGACAGGATGCATAGGAATGGGGCAAAGCTGCATCAAGGGGAGGTTAAGACTGGCATGAAACATTTCTTTACTGAGAGGATGGTCAAACGCTGGAAGAGGCTTCCTAGAAAAGTGGTCAATTTCCCATACCTTCCCGTGTTCAAGAGGCATTTGGACAATGTCTTTAAAAGTGTGCTTTACCTTTTGTTCAGCCCTGAACACGCCAGCCAATTCGACTGCATGATTGTTTGTAGGTCCTTCCAGCTGAACTGTTCTATTCTGTTCTAATATGCCACCTATAAAAATGCTATTAACACAGCCTATAAGATTGATATCAAAATATCAGATAAAATAAACTCATTCAAGAAAATACCTCTCTTCCTATTGTGCATAAAAGGACCATAAGATTTTCTTCATAAATAGTCCCAGATATTCTTTGAAGTTTGTGTTATAGAGCACTTTGCTGATGCTTGTGTTTAGGGCACGCTTTTTGCAGTGGCCTGCAGCAGAAGGAATCCTAGGAAGAAAACAGCTTTAAATACTGTCCAGGCTCGAGCCACTCCAGTTTATTGAGAAATCAAAATAATGACAGGCAATGATTTCAGTACTGCATCAAGCTCTGGGATCCAGCATTCCCAGCACAGGAAGGACATGGACCAGCTGGACTGAGTCCAGCGGAGAGCCACAAAGATGATTAGAGGGAGGGAGCACGTCTCCTATGAGCAAATACTGATAGAATTGGGATTGTTTGGCCTGGAAAACACAAAGCTCCAAAGAAACCTTATTGTGGCCTTTCACTACGTGAAGGGGACTACAAGAAAACTGGAGAGGGACCTTTGACAGGGCATGTAGTGATATGATGGGGCAGAATGGCCTTAAGCCGAAGGAGAGTATGTTTGTATTAGATATTAGGAAGAAATTCTTTATTGTGAGAGTAGTGAGGCACTGGAATGGGTTGCCCAGAGAAGTTGTGGTTGTCCCATCTCCGGAAGCATTCGAGGCCAGGTTAGATGGGGCTCTGAGGAATTGGGTCTGGTGGAAGGTGTCCCTGTCCATGGAAGGGTGATCAGAACAGACGATCTTTAAGGTCCCTTCCAACTCAAACCATTGTTTGGATCTATGATGCAATAATGCTCTTTCACAGAAAATAAGGAATCCCAATCTTTGTTTACAGAAGAGCAATAATAGAAAAATAGTCCTAAGTAGCTGTGGCCTTGTTCACATCTTCTTACCCATTTCAGCAACACTTCATTCTGCTCTGTCTGAGACAGCAGAGTTGCTGATCCTGCCAGTGGTCTGGGAGAACAGAATTGCATGGCTCCTCTCATCAGTTGCAAAAGAAGAATGAAATAAGTCTTGATTTTCTGAATATCTCTTTTGAAGATATGACACTCACCAGTTCTTCAGATAGGGACAATAATTCCCATTTCTCAGTGGATTATGACTTTGACTTTTTAAATGACTCAATAAAAAGGTATAGGTAAGAAAATGAAGCTATTGTCAGTGAGATGGAAAAGGAAGAACCCATTAGTAAGGCATAATCAAAGTCAATAGTGTAAGGGCTCCAATACTGTCAGGCTTAATAATAACATCATCATGAGTGTCAGATAACAGCACCTTCCTTTGAATTCTTTAAGCCATTTTTACACATTTTATTGCAGCACAATCCAATATATGTTATCATCTGACTTCTACAGATTGTGCACTCAGATACAGTGTGCTCTTCCCTGCAAGATGAATACCAGTTTGCTGAGGACAAAGTCTGTTTCCCTGGACTGGATACCAGTGACAGTCGTTGACTCTGGGACCTTCCATCTAGAAGGACAAAAGTCTACTGGCACATTTAACTCCAGCTGCCACAGTGTCTGTCATCTCTCCTGTAACTCAGGAGAAATTCCTGGATGTACAAGATACGGGAAAGATAATTCTTTGGTTCCCTTTCACACTAAGTTAATTTTGAAGGTCATAATCAGAAAACAGTCAATGTGCACCTCCTTCAAAGTCACAGAGAGATTCACTGGGAAATAATATACAGCTTGGGATTTTTTTTTTTTTTATTATTATTCTTGAAGTGGTTTTGATAACCAGCGTGTATCCTTTGTTTTTTGTCTTATTAACTACTGACAGACTTTGGTTCCAGGAATCAGCCTTCAATGTAGGGATGAATCATGATGCTGCCTAGAGGTTCATACTGGTAGTGAGTGGTGTGTTGTATTTCCTGTTAAACTGATATTTCCGTTCTTCCTCCTGAATCAGTTTCCTGTGATACTTTTCTACAGGCAGAGTCACAGAAAGAGAGGACTGCTCTGGAAGGCATCTCTGGATGTTTCTGGACCAACCACATGAACAGAGTGCGTCAGACAGACTGTTATATCAGCATGTACTCCCATGCAAACAGGGAAATATGGCTGTCACAAATCTCCTGGAGCCTTTTCTGCCTTTTCCCCAGACAGTGCTGTGCTGGAACACAGGTGAGCACCTCTAGCCCAGGGTGCAGGGAGAAACTGAGCCAAGGGGACTGCCTCTACTGTTCCTAGGAGTGTGGAGGCTACATAGTGTTTCACTACTTGGGGAAGATTACACAGAAAGAAAAGATCCCAGCGACCGAAATCCAGAAGAAGAAAAAAAAACCAAAGCAAAATAAAAGAACAGCAAAGAACAAGAAAAACTGTATCTACCTGTCTATCTACATGCATCTTTAATTTATCTTTTTTAGATAAATGTACTTCACATATGTGTTCGAGACCTTCTGTGTTGACCAACTTATGAAGCAGGACACCTAACTTTATGTATACGCAGGAAACAACCAACCTTGCCCTAATCCAATCCTACATGCTTTGATTTCAGGAGTTTCCTGTAAACCAAAAGTCACATGTATATATTTTAGACTGTGTTGTCCTCTAGATCAGTGTAAGGTGACAAGGGAAGGATACATACACTTATTATGAAGTGGGTTTTTTTTTTCCTCTTTTTTCAATGATGTCGTATTTTGTGGTATTATTTACAATAAATTAGAATATAAAAAGTTGTTTCATTATTAAAGTTTATTCTTATGTTAAATGATTTATGTAATGCCTACTTTTAGTGTACCCTTTAATACAGCAATTTTCCACCAGAGCTTAATAAACTTATTAGGCAAACAACAAACACTCCAGATACTTTTATTGTGAATATATTGTATACTAGTTTTTTTCTGAGCTAGAAGATAAACTGATGCTACTTTCATTTTACTTTTTTCCCTTTTACCTTTCAGATATATTTCTATATTTATATCTGTGTCAGAATGGTGGAAGAAATAATTTCTCTTTTTTAAGCATTAATTTGATAACTCTCCTTACAATTATCACTTGTGTACAAACAGCCCTATGGTAGTCTTGAAACTCGACTTGCGTTCACAAACTTGACTGAGTCAGCTTGGAGCTGACCCTCAGACAAATCTGGAGAAACTCAAACAGGCCCTGATGGCCTCAGATCAAAGTCATGGACAAACAGGGCTGTTTCTGAGTTCATTTAAATCTAAAACTCAAGATGATGAAACTTACATGAAGTTAAATAGACCAAATATTTTAATTAACCCCTTTGGGAACTGCATAAGAACTTCACAGAGCTTTGCAACTAAAGACACAGAATATGAATAAAGCGTGTCTAAGCTACCAATCTCAGAAAAAATTGTGAGCTGCCCATTCCCATCAAGGATATTCAGGTTACATAGATAGTTCAAGTCTATTTACATTGTATAAGAGAACCTGCTAGTATTTGCATATAGAGATTTTGACAGTGGTATTTACAGATCTTGCAAGTAACCTTATTGCTTACAACTGATAAGATTGAGCATAGTACTTGTGTGTGCGTTACAATTTGATGAATAAAGCCAACTAACATTTATAAAATCATATATTAATTGCAAAGATATTTAGCACACTTAATATTCTATTTCAGACTCATAAATGAAATTGTTACCATTTTATGGTGATTATCAAGTACTGTCTGCTAATCCAAAAGCACAGAAGAATGACACTCCTCTGTAAGCAGTATCACAGAATCACACGGGTTGGAAAGGTCCTCTGAGATCACCAAGTCCAACCCTTGATCCAACACCCCCGTGGTTACCAGACTATGGAACTAAATGCCACGTCCAGCCTCATCTTAAAAACCTCCAGGGATGGAGAATCCACCGCCTCCCTGGGCAGCCCATTGCAATGTCTGATTACCCTCTCTGTAAAGAACTTCTTCCTAATATCCAACCTAAACCTCCCCTGGCACAGCTTAAGGCCATGCCCTCTTGTCTTACTGCTGGTTGCCTGGGAGAAGAGACCAACCCCCACCTGGCTACAACCTCCTCTCAGGGAGTTGTAGAGAGCGATGAGGTCTCCCCTGAGCCTTCTCTTCTCCAGGCTAAACAACACCAGCTCCCTCAGCCTCTCCTCACAAGACTTGTGCTCAAGTCCCTTCACCAGCCTGGTTGCTCTTCTCTGGACCTGCTCCAGCCCCTCAATATCCTTCCTGCACTGAGGGGCCCAGAACTGGACGCAGCACTCCAGGGGTGGCCTCACCAGCGCCGAGTCAGGGGCAGAATCACCTCCCTGTTCCTGCTGCCACACTGTTCCTGATCCAGGCCAGGATACCATTGGCCTTCTTGGCCACCTGGACACAGTAGATTAGAGTCTCCCTATATCTACAATATTGAGATTAAAAAAGTAGTCATGGGACTAAAAAAAATTAATTTCCATGGGATTTTTAGTATCCTGCTATAGAGAACATGCCATACAGAGGCTATGAAGGGTCTGCATAGTTCTTTACTTTCTTTCAGTGTTTGAGACAGTGACAGTAGACGATGCTCCATTTATGTCTGGGAAGAAGCTGTGTGAGTTCATTAAGTAGCCTACTCAACATTGAAGCACATTGTCACTTTCCAAACTGCCTGACTAATGTCTACTCACAGGTTCCCAACAAAGAGTGAATTGATGGGGAGGAATACCATAGGAAGGGACATCCCTGCACTTCTAGATTTCAACCGTTTGTTTCAGATACAATCCTTCCCACTGTCACACCAAAGAATAAGAAATTTATTGAAATACTCTGATTCCTGACTTGTCCTTTTTGTCTTTAACCTAGGATGTTGCCAGGTGACAGAAAATAGTTAGAATTTTTGGTGTTTAATTTTTTTTTTTTTCCCACCAAAAAACTGAAAATTTAAGAAGGCATGGTTTGATGTTAGGAGGTGTTCTTGCATACTTCACACTGTAATTGACAAGGGGGTAACTCTCCAGCCATTTCATTTGTATCTCTGTCTTTCTGTTACTTTTGAATTGTTCTTCTAAGAGATACATTAAGAAGGAAAATAAAAAGTTTTCACAATGCATTCTGAACAATGCAACTCAGAAAATTACTAAGAGTTAGTTACAATGAAATAGCAGTACATTCTTCTTTTTTAAAACCAAGGATCTGCTCAGGAGAAGAAAGGAAGGGAGAAATGGGAAAAGGCCCCAGATGGTAAGTTAGCCTCACAATAAATATGTGGGCTGAGGTGTAAAAAACCTGAGGTGTTTGTGAAGGGATGCATACTGCAACTTCTTAAACCTGACTCCATAACTTGAATAATTTTTAATGTATTAATAATTTTTAATAGAAATTAAATTTAGTGAGAAAAGGAAAATTTGAGAATTAGAGATGATGGATCCAATCAAAATCACTAGGAATATAAGCACACCTCCCTTCACCTGGACCAAAGTCTATCTGAGAGAGAGATAGAATAAAACACTGGATACCTGAATAACATTAAAATGAAAGAAATCCATAAAAATCTGACTATCAGAACATTTGTAGAAAGTATGAATAGCTTGTGAAACTTATAATGGTATATTTGTTTTACCTTTGTGGAACTAATCCTGTAATAAAAATAATGGCCAATATATATAGTAACAAGTGTCTACACATAGGACTGTTTTATAATACATTATTTCAAATTAAGTGTCCATTTGTTTCTTTACAATACTAGAGGATATAAAGGATGATTACACGGAAATGTAGATTTTGCTGGAGGGGGGGTGTTGTTGTTTGTTTGTTTGTTTGTTTTTCCCCTCTGAATGAGTTGTGTGCAGGCCTTAAAATCTGCAAAACGAAATAAGAAGAGGTAATGCCCCCCCTCCCCTAGTCACTAACTGTTGCCTTCCTTCAAGCCTTGCTAAAGCACCTAGTTTGGGAATTAATGTCACTACTGAACTATGTGAGCTCCCCACCAATCAAGAGATTGCTGTCCACTGAATTTGGGACCATGGTATCCGACATCATTTTGTAGAGCTACCATGCAAAATTTTGGTTTTGCTCAACAGTGCACTTATTTTTGTTTGTCTTTTCATTAATTTTGAATCAATGAATTAACCCAGACTATACAATGAGGAAAATAAAAAGTTAGAATGAAAAAATTCTTTAATAAGATCTATACCATGTTCAATTAAAACCACACAAAAACAGGAAGGAACATCACAGTCCATTGGGAAGTAGCAATAATGTTATAAAATCTCTGCTCAGGAATAGTTACCCTTTTTGACATAAACCTCAAATATATCCCAGTCCGTCAATTAATTCATCCAATCTTTTTTCCTTTTAATCTTAACTGATTTCTCCTACTACATAATTTCCACCTCTGAACTCATCCTGTCAAAAGGAAAAAGTAAGCTTTTAGGGAAGCATCAGCACAATTATCTTTTGTTCTCAGAAGATGAATAATTAGTATCAGGATACTAATTCTATTAGATCGTGTTCTACTGTTTTATATTAGTTTAGCATCTCATTCTACTCCATTGGATAGAACAGAAAGCTCTATTAGCACCAAGAGATTATTTTTTTTAACTGCAACAAGACTAGAGAGTTGTTTGGTTCATATTTGGTGACAGCTAAAGAACACAACTATAGAGAAGATGATAATGAAAGACTAATGTCTTCTGCGAGCCTAATAGCCCTTACTGCTCTTTTTCACTGTATTGTAGTATTTTATGTATTTTTCTCCACAGTAAACTCAGTAATATACAGCAGTCAGACCAGTGGGTCTATTTTAATGAAGGAACATCTTGTTCTAATCTGAACAAGTGGCATAAATTTTTGCTTTCCATTTACAACTTCATCATAATGGTTCACAGCCAGGCTGTGAAATAGGGAGGAGATGTCTGCCTTAGAGAGTGGAAGCAGAAAAAAAAGGGGAAAACAAATAAACGAAACAAGTCGATGTTCCTTCTGTCCTGTTTTGTTTGGGATAGAATTATTTTCTTCTTAGTAGCAGGTATAGTTCTGTGTTTTGGGTTTAGGATGAGAATAATGTTGATAACACACTGATGGTTGAGTTGTTGCCAAGCACTGTTTGCAGTGAGTCGAGGAGTTTTCAATTTCTCACACTGCCTTGCCAAAAAAGGTTGGTGGTACACAGGAAGCTGGGAGGGAACAAAGGCAGGACAGCTGACCCCAACTGGCCAGAGGGCATCATGTTCAATACATAAACTGCAGGGAAAGCTGACCAGGGGCTGCTGCTTGGGAACTGCTGCTTGGGAACAATGGCTGATCATTGAATGCTTGGTGTTGTTTTTCATTTGCATTGCTTGTTTTTCTTGGGTTTTATTTCTCTCTTTGTTACTTTTATTTTGTTTGTTTCTTTTGTTACTACACTTTTTATTATTATTTTTGTTATTATATTTTATTTATTAACCTGGTTTTCTTTCAGCCCAGGATTTTTCTCACTTTTACCCTTTAAATTCTCTCCCCCATCTTACCAGAGGGAAGTGAGTGAGTGGCTGTGAGGTCCTTAATTGCTGGCTGAAGTTCAACTGACACCTCTTTCAAAGTTTCTTCTGAAGGTCTGCAGCAACTGAAATTCTGTTTTTCCTGTTTACTTTGATGATCTTTAGGAAAGTGATATAAATCTTAATTTTTTATTTTACACTCAAAAATATTGTAAAGCAATGGTGAAACGACAAAGTATACCAAACCTTTGAAATCCTTTTACATGAGAAACATCAGTTTTTTGGCAAAGATTTTCCACATTTCTCCTGGATATGTTTGGAGGAGATGTTTTCTGCTCTAACAAGGATTAAAATGGGATGTCAATGGAGTATCTGGTTTCTTTTAGCATTACCATTTACTTGGAAGTGCAAGGTCTAACACTGAGTTGTTCTCTGTGTTTTGTATAAATGATAGTCTTTTTCTGTTATTTTTCACCTAAGAACTTTCTCACAT
>VXAY01005130.1:227407-262539 GCA_013399855.1 Oxyruncus cristatus
CTAACTTCCAAATAAGAGAATTAAAAACTTTTGAACATATTCCTGGTTAATTTTATCTATTTGTTGGGGGGGGGGGGTTATAATTTCAATGCTGCTGCTTCTACAAAAAACAGTGTCCACTAGCAGCTGTTTACAACAATTAGAATTGAGTGGATTATTTGTGTTCAGTTTTCACATACATAATCTGCCAACAATTGCCAAGAACTTTTAACAGTAAGAATCATGTGCATGGAAGAAAAGAAAAAAAAAAAACCACCAAAATTTTTGATTTTACGGTTGCTTTTTGTATTTATGAACCTCTTATTAAACAAGGGCATGTGTGTTTTACAGGATCTATGTCTAATACAGTGCCATGAATCTGTACGACCGCCAGCCACCAAGACATTTCATAACCAAATGTTTTCACAAGAAAATATCCATTCAATACAGATAGTGTCTATTTTCTCAAATGTCTTGCACCTGTTTCGGGGGAAAAGGGCTTCCCAAGAAATAAATTATGTAATTTTACACACTCTTTTTTATTTTATTTTTACTTTAAATGCTCTTAATTTTAACATTTAAGTGTTCTATACCTACTGCATCATTATAGTTCTTAAGTTTGATTTGCACGTCATGACTTTGATGAATTAACCTTGGGGGGCAGATGGGGAAGAAAGAAAAAATCGTGCAGAAATTATTTCTTTGCCATGTCTAATATTGGTATAATAGTATATATGATAGTGTTTTGGAGTAGGAAGAGAAATTCTCTTCTGCAGATTACATTGAGCTTTTTTCCCATAAAGGTCTACTGATAGGAACTACCATGCATAGTCTTTATCAAATATACACATCTTCCACTAATGAAACTGAAGTTTGGATCATTTCAGACACAAAGGCTGGTACTATGCTGGAAACAACTTTTCATGACTACTTCAGAATTTCACTATCAACAGACCAAGTGCAAAGCCCTTAGCAACAAAGTCATTGTAGGATGCCAAGCATCCTCAGGTCCTTCTTACACAATGGAAGACGCAGACATAGGACCCATTCCCATAAAAACAGTGTTAAGGATCTGGTCTTCAAGTGTTAAAGATACAGGTCTTCAAAAAAGTTTAGGTGTTCTCTTTAGGCGCTAGAAAAATCATAGAAGCAAAACCAAATTTTCCTGATTTAATTTACTATTGCTTCTGTTAGTCTCATAAAACATTAGTAAGACCTCCATTGCAAAATGTACATAAACATATTTCATTTTTTTTCCTTTTTAAAGGTGGAAGTATTCATCCTGTGTTCATTTGCAAGAAATTATGAAAGAGAATACAGATGATCAAAAAGAATATGTCCTGACTCACATCTCCTACAATTTACATTAAGAGCAGCAGAGAATATGAAGGTAGAAAGTAATTTTTCTAGAAAGTTGCTCTTAAAAAACTAGCAGTGAAGCCGACAATGTTTGTAAGGCAGCAATATTTTTGTCATTATTAATGATTCTTGCTGTACACAAAAGAAGATGCGAGTCTTCCTTTAACTAGAGGTCTTGCACTAGCTTGTTATTAAAGTAGTAACTGATAACCCTAAAATCACTGTCTTTTCAAGATGCCAGAGTAGCTATCAGCAATTAATATTCTGTCCCTGCAGAATACATTTTCCAGGGAAATACTCACTGACCCTCAAGCGTTATGGTACATGACATTGGCAACTTGGGGCAGCTATGTCTCAACATGTGAAGACACAGTAAATTATGGAGTGGCTTTATTAAAGGGGAGCTAATACCTGAGAGCGTTTTCTTCTGCAACTGAAGAACATGAGGAGAAAATTAAGATCCATGAAGCAGCTTCATAAGAAACCATACTGTTACCTTCAATGAGATACTGTCATAAATCATCAACAACTAGTATGTTTTGCAATAGTTACTGCTTTATAGAACTTTACTGGAAATGTACTTTGTAACTGCAATGTTCTTGCCTGAAAATTCTGACCTCGGTCATGGGTCTTACTTAGCTTTTCTCAGATCTAGCTGCACAAAGTCGTGAAAAACAAGCTATTAGCTTAGACCAAAGTGATTTCAGAATAAGTTAAGACATGTTATATTGTTTTCTATTCCCTCATTATGCAAATCACCTTTACATTTCTGAATAAAGAATGAAAAAAACCCAATTCTCTCATAAGAGAATTAAATATAAAAGCAGTTCTGACATAATAATAAGTAATTAATAGGAGAGTAATAAGAAGGACCCTGGGAACTACCAACTAGTCAGCCTCAGTGCTTTGTAAAGTGCAGATTCTTCTGGAAGTTATGTTGAACCATATGAAACACAGACTTACAGTACTTAAAAGCAAATTTGTACAAAAGACAGAATTTTTTTCTAAGGTCTTTAGAGACAGGACAAGGGCCAAGAGTTTTGAACTGAAAGAGGATAGATTGAGCATAAGGAGAACATTTTTTACAATGAGGATGGCAAAACAGTTGCACAGGTTATTCTGGATATCCCGCCCCTGGATCTCTTCATGTTGGATGGGCCTTTGAGCAACCTGATCTGGTGAGAGATGACCCTGACCACAGCAGGTGGATTGGAATAGATGATCTTGGAAGCTGGATGGCTTTCAACCTTAGCCATTCTATGCTTTCTATGGGGAATGTATCTTCCCAGAAGACAATTATGTTGTTCAGCTATATAAATACAGAGTTGGACTAGGACTTGGCAGTTGTGAGTGCTTTTTTCAGCAACCTGATACATAATCTCAGAAAACTTGCTGCATTTTATCTAATTAAAAAACCGAAAAAAAACCCAAAAAATCTTTCTATCTTAACCCTAATGGTCTAGAAAATTTCTTTGTTAGAAAGGAAAAGAAAAAAGTCCTGAATGTAAAAGTCAATTCTACTAACGTCTTGGTAACAAGCCTATTTCATGGTCGAACATCACTAAATACAGATAATCACATTCCAAACTCAAATACACAAGTGAAAATACATATGGGAATCCCCGAAGTTTTAAGATTTAAACTATATCTGAAGGATAAATCCCTCTGCCCTAAGCTACACTTCATTTATTAGCAAGACAGTCTAAAGTGATGCTTTGCAAAGTGACAAGAAATGGCTGAAATCCTCCCTCCTCTGACCCCCTAAGGGAAGCAGCCACCTTGGCTGCCATACAGTGTTACTGGAATTGCACAGCAATGCTGCAAAGCAATCACTTGTGCTTGCGTGCACAGACATGAGATCCCCAGGCCATAACACCCTTCTACACCTCTGCCCTGGCTCTGGTAAGGTGCTCCTGCTTTTTGAGCTGCTCAGTTTTTGAACAGAGTACTCGGGATCCAGTAAGGCTGCTGCAACAGCTAAAAATGTAGATATCTCCAAGCCACATGTTTAGTTCTCCCTGCCTGAGAGAATGTATGTTGGTTGTTGAAGCAATGATGAACAAAAAAATTACCCCAAAAGATGATGACATTTATTTCTGTTTTGATTGATTTCCCATCTCGACAGTCTCAATTTTGAAAAAAAAATTATTTTCCTCTGCCATTTGTTGATATCTCAGAGTTTAGAAACATGCTCAAAATCCGTGCTTAAGATTTAATTTAGGAAAAAAAATGACCTTTTGTTCTTATTGTGTAATCCAGAGTGCAACATGTGCAATATGTGCCAACTCTGCAGCTGTGGGGAACAGGTCTCAGATTTGGGATGTAATCACTCACTTTCTACACTCAGCAGAAAACTGTACTCACTTTTCTGATGTTATGCAGGAGAACAAAGCAAACAAACAAAGTCCACAAAGACTGAGGGAATGTGCTGTGCAGCTACTTTCTTCTGTTGCCTCTTTGCAGAGGATCACCCTCTCTGTCAGCTCTCTGCCAGACAGAAGAGGAATTGGGCTTCCTGAATAGCTGTCTTCTGTCATCCCAAAATTGAAATTCACTTTGGTTAATGTGAAGATACACAAGGCAAGCAGATCTGGGCCCAGATTATATATGGAATTAGGACAGAATAAATCTTCAATAACGCATTGTGAACTCTAGTAATTTTATTCCAGGCATTCCTCATCAGTGATTAGTTATTTGGAGCCCAGAGGAAGGTAAATCATGTATAATCATTTAACATTCATCATTAATTTATTGTCTTTCATGCACCTTTGAATATGTACAATCACAAAACTCAGTTCTGCATCCTGTCTTAAAGTGGCAAGTTGAAGTAGGATTTGTTTCCTTCTTTGTAGCTGAAAAGACTGTCATTGCAAGATGTATTATCAAGCTAGTAATTAAAAAAAAAAGATCCCTAATGAGCAAACTCCCACTCCTACAAAAAAACCCCACCAAAAAACAACAAAACAAACAAAACCTCAAACCAACCAACCAAAAAACCAAACCAAACCAAACCAAACAAACAGAACCAAAAACCAAACCCAAATCCCACACAAAACCTGTAACATTTTTAAACAAAAATAAATAAGAGCACAATTTTGCAAACTGAGAGTGCAAACTAGTTAGGAGAGAATTTTTTTTTAGGATAATGTGATTGGTCAATTAAAAAAATTCACATAAATTTTAGACCTTTGAGAAATTATGCCCCTAGAAGTATGGGCTATTCTAAAAGTACTTCAGAGTATTATTTCTCTTAATTTTGACTAAATTAAAGGAAACATGAATAAAAGTAATTGATGTAAAATTAGTTCATATTCTTATTTCAGTACTGACCATAAAGTGACAAGTTATTAATTTGTTCTTATTTTTAAAGTTTTATCACATTTCTAAGTAAAACCTTGACATTATTTTAGTGGAGTTAGAGAAGTAATTTTCTACACAACAAACATATACATAAATAATAATTTCATTTAAAATATGAAATTACCAACAATAAAGTATTTAAACAGTAATTTCATAATGCAAACCCATTTTTTTTAATTTCTAATCTGTATATCTTATTGACCTATCAATACCACTCTTTTCAGCAATATAAGTTACAGAAGATATTGCTATGAGTGTTCCTAAAAAAAAAAAAAAAAAAAAAAAAAAAAAAAAAAAAACAAAAAAAAAAAAAAAAAAAAAAAAACCAAAAAAAAAAAAAAAAAAAAAAAAAAAAAAACACCAAAACAACAACAACAAAAAAAAACCCCAAAAAACAAACCAACAAATCTTGAACTAAAATGCTTCCTAACTCTGTAATGGTCACCAAGTGACTACTGACACTTTAAGCAAGAGCAAAATATTGATGGGTTTTCCAGGTCAGGTGTTGTATCATTTTTATGACATCAAAAAACTTATGTTCCATTTCACTTTCCTGGTATGTTCCTCAACCTAGATCTAAATTGTCCTTCACAAATTACAGGAGTAATTGTTCCATAAATTTTCCGTTCTGTGAAAAATATTCCCTCCAGAGCTCTCAGCTTTCTTCCAGAGTTTCTTTAGTTTTCCCTATTCTTCTGAGAAGAAGTGCTTATTTAATCCTATTGACAATGTATCGAAGCCTCGACATTCCCTCAAATATCTTTTGGTCAACTGAACAGGTAAAGTCTTCATATGGAAGCCCAGATCAATCTATAGCAACTACTTGATTTTTAAAAATAGTAGGTAGAATTTCATGTATACTTAAATTTTGAATTATCATAATTATTCTTCTTATTTCTAACTGGTTTTAATATATATTAATTAAGAAATCCTGAGAAAAGTAACATAAAAATTTTGCCTTTGCAAGATGTATTTTTATCTAGGCAAAATGATGCATGTTAATTAACAAGAAAAAACAAACAAACAAAACTGTTTTCATCTGACTGTGACAAAGATTTTCTCATACAAAGGAACAGTACTTGGGAATTTTTGGTCCTACTTGTAATTTAAAAAAAGATTTCAGTGAAACAGATATTTTATGAAATAATTTTGGATCTTGCCAGATGCTTGGGTAAGGTAAAAATTAAATAATGTGAAAGAAATTGTAACTTGAGGGTTCTTTTCAACTATACATTTTGATTTGTGTTTACAGGCAGTTGTAGTTTTATTTTTAGAAGAAAAAATTCTCAAAATTAAATAGAAGCATTTTTTTTGATTAACTTTTCCACCATGATCTATTGAGTTTGCTTTAAACCAAATTTAGAAGAATTTAAACCAGTCAGAATTTAAACATTGTCAGAAAAATTTAAATTATTTCATTTGGACTGTTTTATTGCTGCCTTTATTTCATTTTTGTGCGACCATAAAAAAATTAATGTGACATCTACAAAATGGTTTTACTGGGGGGAGTTACAGCATAATTAATTTAGTTAATACTAGTCAGAGAAGAATGAATGCTTGTTCAGTAATTTAAAGCTCTTCATCAATCCCTGCATTTACTCATGCTCTGTCTGTCTGCACAACACTTCAAAAAAAAAAAAAAGAAAACACATAAAAAATATCAAGGTTCAAGGTCTATCTACAGAATTAGTCTAGTTTGAAGTTCAGTATTTTGTGACACTTTCTTAACATACAGAAAGGCATCACACAATCTACAGCAGTAACACGATCTAAACTACAGGTCTCACAATTGTGTTATGGTATTATTGAAGCAGAAAAAGACACATTAAAAAAAAAATGTTCTAATAAATCAAAAAGTCTTAGATTTTTATTTTTCCAGTAGTAAATTGGATTTTCTGATTATGCCTTGACACATATGCAAATATTTGCACAAAGCCTTCAGATCTGGTTATCCGTCTCTGACCTCTAAAACATATGCGTTGGCTCCTGATTTGCAAATTAATCTTCAAATGAACATTATTAGCAGAAAAACATCTCACTTCCTAAAGGCATGATTTATGATTCTATTTTGAACTCCAGGAATGTTAATGTTTCTAGTTTATGAAACAATGAATGTACAAACTCCCTAAACCATATCCTTTCCCCATACCCTTACCTCAATTGGAAGACAGTGAAATTAGGTTGCAAACTGAAACAACAAGTAAAAAAGGCACAGCAACTACAATTCAAGTTCTGTTGTTAACTAAATCTGTCCTAGCTGTGTATCAAAAGAGAAGGAAACACAGGAAAAAGTAGTTTGTGATTGCATAGTTAACTACCATCTACCAACATTGTTACTGATTGCCTTAAAGAACTGAAAGAAACAAGTGTCCATATATGGGCAAAAGGAATAAAGCCACATTTCTCTATTATTTTTATGGTGAAGGTCAATGTAGAATCTCTTTAAGAGGAGGCACTGCCATGATTTGAATGAAATTCAGAGCAGCACTGACTGTCTCTGCTACTAACAATCATAAGAAAACCTAGATGATAAGTGTGAGTGACAGGCTTTTGAGAAGACCTAATAAAAGGCTAAACCTTTGTAACTTGGGATCAACAAAGATTTTTATTTTGTCCTTCATATTGGGTTTAAACTTTTCATGCTTATAATATACTGGCACTCTATAACATGGCTCGTCAGATGCAGAGCAGCAAAACGTCCACAAACTGCTCCTGAAGATTTAAACAAAGTTATGCACTAACGAGGGATGAAGACCAAAGAAGAAACACCTTCTACTATTCCCTGGGAGAAGATGGGAAGCAAAATCACTGCAAAGAGAGCAGGTTGTCCTTTGTACCACTTCCAGAACTGCCTAGATCAGTCTTCTGCAGTTCAACACAGACTTTCTAGTTAGCCAGAAATGTCAGTGCTACTTAACTAAAGGCTTACCTCAAAATAGTTTCAAGTTTTCTTGAATTTTTGAAAGTTCTTTTAAATTCTTTTGTTTATCATTTAAATAAATAAATGCCAGAAGATGCCATTGCATCTTATTGCATCTGCATCTTAAAAAGTGTGTGACAAGGGTGGAGAAAGGGGAGGAGTGGCTGGAAAATATACAAATAAGTATAATAATTCTTTTTTTTCCCCTGAGCACTGTCATTTAGAAACATAATGAATTTAATTTTTTTCACCTTTAGTATATGCAACAATCATAGTTTATTCAGGACTATAAGGACTAAAACTCCAAAAGACACAATATCCTCACAGTGGTGTTTCCCATCACCACACAGGACACAGTCAGAAGACTCATCAAAGACCTACACTTGCCTAGTCCTTCACGTCCTTTAAATTATGGCTACAACAATGTAAAGCCTTTCAGTCTCAGAGTGTCAATTTCAACTGAAAATACAACTTATACTCCTGGAATGTAATCATGCAACCAGATGCAGATTAGTAAACAAAACTACCTAAGTAATTTTGTGGGATTTGGTTTTAGTTGATTGTTTTTGGTTTTGTTTTTTTTTTTTTTTTTTTAACATTATTTCTGTATGCACTTGAGATCTGAGAATTATCTCAAAAAGCAGGATAAATTATTTAAAAACATAATGTATATCCAAAATTATGATGTTCTTACATTTAAAGACCTCAGTAATAAGACTGTCGTCAAACAAAAAATTTTCTAAATACTACTTTCCATCAGGTATTAATTCAAAGTTCATTGCTCTGCTAAATATTTATTTGAAAAATAATTTGCCATCTGATTCTAGTAATCTTTTTTTTCTTTTTGCGTATATTAAAAATATTGTTTTTAAATCACAATGTTAATTTCAGAGGGGAGATAAAAATCCCAGAATTTTAACCTGAAATATATAATTAGAAGATTGTGTAAGGTAAGCATGGTACTTTAAGTGAATTAGAACACCAGGCACTGTAGTAAAGAAAGAAGTTATAGCAATGCCAGGATCTGTCTGTCTGGGTTTTCCTTTGAAGTACCTAGCCTTTTCCTTCATGCAGCAGCCTCCAGAATAAGATAGCATTTTGAAAACAAACCCCTGTTTGTTCTGTTTGAAAAGGAAAAATCCTTCCTCTGGTCAGTGAAATTGCACTTAACGATTTTCCTCTTCAGTCCTTAGGCAAGGCTCATGCTAATCTCTGTGGGGAGCTGGTTTTGGAACTGGCACTCACGTTTGGCGGGCACTCATATGCTTACAATTACACAACAAACTTGCCATGTCTAGCTCTGAGGTGAACTGGACACGAGCACAAGTGCAAAGGCAGTGCCATCCTCGCAGCTGGACCCCAATGGGGCAGACACGGATCTATGAGAGAGTCCTTCAGAGGACTTCAGCTTTACTCACAACTTTTTGAAATTAGGCTGACCTATTCTTGGCTGAAGATGGAAAAACAAATGCCTCAGAGCTTGTAGTACCCAATGCTGCCCTCAATCACTCTCAGCTATGTTCACGGGTTCACATGATCCTGGAGCGACAGGGTTGAAATTCTTGTTATTTATGTAACTGAAGGGAAAGAAATGAAAGACGGAACATGACAGCCCTCACAGCATCCCTCCACCTGACAGATGTAGGGACTGCTATCTGAGATTGTCTGCTCCCTGAGGAATAAATGAACTTCAGGCAAAAAATGGACTTCCAACAGCAGGGAAACTTCCCAGGACCTGGTCAGTCCATAAAGGAAAAAAAAAATCTTTTCTGACTACCAAAAACTGTGTTTTATTTAGTGAACTAAAATCCCCAATCCACTGCCACTGTAAATGTTCTACCCTTCAATTACTATTATACTTAAACTGAGCAAGCTGACTATTTAGTGACCCAGAAAATGTGTCTTTCTCCACAGGATGCAGTTCTGCTATCCGTCTACCTGCTGCTACTCACAAAACACACATTTTGCTAACAACAGCAAGTCTTTTATTTTATTCTGTTTCTGCACATTGTATACCACTTTGGTAAAATGAATTCCTGTAATTAACATGCTCAGCAGAGCTGAGATGATCTATAATATGACTAAATGAAGCTGGAATATTCTCACATTACATAATTTACAGCTTAAAATGTGTAAGCTCTTCACATCCTGCTATGGAGTAGCCTTCATAGCTGTACAGTTCAAAAAATGTGAAGGAACTTCGAGTAGTTAAGATCAGAATCTTAATGCAAATGGATGAGGTGGATTAATCAGAATAGTTTCCACTCAAAGTTCAAAAGTATTTTTTTTTTCCCTGAGGGATTTACTCTTCACATTTATCTATCTGTCATCTTGGTCAGTTTTGCCAAAATTGACTCTCACATGAACCCCCCTGGTACTTCTTTCATACTACAACTTAATTCCACATTTCCTCTATATCATGTCTTCTTTCTATTACCTCCACTTTCAAAATTCTGATCACTTACCTTCACTGACATGATTTTTCCTTTCTGGGATGCTATGCAGCTTCTTTAGCTCCTGCACATAGCTGTGCTAAAAGTATTTTTTCCCCAGAGTAATCCAAGCTTAAAAGGTATGATCTCACTACCTTCTGAGGTTTTATTTATTTGATTTTTTTTTTCTGTTTTGCATCGTGTGAACATTGCATTGCAAACAAGCATGATTTTTCACAAGTGCATAGGGGCAATGGTCTTAATTTGAAAGAAGAAAGGTTTATATTAGAAAATATGTTTATATTATTGGTGTCTGCTGTTTCAGACACCACAGGTTCCTTGAAGAATTCTGAATAAAGCTAAAAGTGCCACAGTTCTGTTTTTGTAAAAGGCAGTCATGGTTCACATGTGTGAAATGTTCTAATTATGAAGAGCTACCTGATTGTATGGCATGGCTCACGAAAAAGTGGGAAAGTGGGACACTCTAAATAGCATAAAGTAGCTAGGCAGATAAATATCGATGTGGTCAATTGTGACATTTTGAGAAGAAATGAGAAAAGCCCATCACTAATAAAAAATGCTCTTTAAAAAAAAAAAAAGAGTGGTTTTCAAACAAAAGGGGGTAAAGTAAGTAAAAAAAAAATGTCATCCTGCATTTATTTATTCATTTGGAAAAGTATGAAAAAAAAACAATTAGGCAGTGCATAAGATAAGCATGGTTTTAGAACTATCTGACCACACTGGCTCAGGTATTTGCAGTTATGTTAGTACCACCCAAGCAGTCTGGTGATGACAAGATCGAGTCACCTGACTTACCTTAATCAAACAAAAGGGGGTAAAGTAAGTAAAAAAAAAATGTCATCCTGCATTTATTTATTCATTTGGAAAAGTATGAAAAAAAAACAATTAGGCAGTGCATAAGATAAGCATGGTTTTAGAACTATCTGACCACACTGGCTCAGGTATTTGCAGTTATGTTAGTACCACCCAAGCAGTCTGGTGATGACAAGATCGAGTCACCTGACTTACCTTAACTTACTANATGTTTACATACTTTCAAACTGTGGGTCCTCGACTTTCTGCTGTATTTCCAATTGTAAGCACACTAGGTTTTTTGCATGAAAATGAATGAGTTTGATGTGTTTGGTTTAAGTTTGATTTTGATTTCATTTTATTTTTTTACTTTTTATAAGATTTAAGTAGCTGTTAACTTTCTATGGATCCTGTAAATATCCATTTTTTAAAGTATGAAAAAGATAGCTGTCACATTTTTTTTCTTCTCTCTTCATAACATTTGTTAAATAATAACTGATTTGCTAGCATAGTGTAGGCGATCCTAATATTTCATAACAGAAATTAAAATAGATGTATTTTTGGTTCCTGAATACCATGTGAACGCTCTTACTGCATGTAACAAGCTTCTCCTGAATTTCAATATCTTGTTTTTTTTTTTTTTAGGCAGAACAAAAGTTAAGAATATGATATATGAAAGAAAAAAACATAAACATCTTCACGTGGAAAATGTTCAAATGAAAAAATGCGGCAACTTCCATAAACGTTTTCATCAAAACATTTTCAAAATATTTCTTCCATAAGCTTCCAATAGAGTGGGCAGAACTTCTGAAACAGGCCAAAGGATTATCGTAACTTCTTGTAAATTAATATAACTTGAGAGATAACGTGATTTACATTAGCTTAGCATATGACCTTTAATTTCTTGCCAAATGATATGGATTTGACCTTAATGAAAATCAGAGGTATAGGAAATGCATTAGAAATGGCCCATTTTTATATATGCATGAATACTGCAGAAACGGACTACTTTGTCCCATAGTGTTGCATCTTTGATTTGGAAAGGCATCACTGCTCTTGTAATCACAGAATCGCAGAAAGACGTCAGTAGGACAGGTCGTAAAGGTCATCCCATTCAAAACCCCCTAATGTCCAAACTAAAACTAAAATAATACAGTTCTCAGTTCACTCCCCTTTCTCCATTCACTCCGTATCTGAATGGACCTTTGTGTCTGACTGAGGCACCGATCTTGTCTAACAAGGCACAGAGAAACTGAAATGGTGGCTGTTTTCTTAATGTATATGATTATTTTTAGTGTGAATACATTTGAATAAATGGTATGAGAGAGCTCTTCTTTTCTTGTAGTGGATGAAGGTGAATAGCAGCTACTTTAAATCTTTTAATTATTACTGCTCTGATTCTGTGCAATTGTTTCCAAATACTTTTCCCATTAGAATGCTAAATTTTGTAGAGAAATGATTCCAGAAATATTTCAAATCTATGCTCCCATTTGCAGAGACAGAAACAGCTTTATGTGTGAAAAAAATGAATTTTGCACAGACTTATTCTGCATACTGACTACACTGAGTTCCAATAATGGCCTTCGAAGAAATATCAGTATGCTTCAGAGACAGAACAACAGAGTCACCACAGGGGTTAAGCAAATTAAGAAATGAAAGAATAATCTTGACAACACCTTGATGACCCTCTGGGAAATTTGAAGATATTCTTTTTCTTAGCCTGCTATTTATATATATAAAAAAGGAACATGATGCTCCTCTACTCCAGATTTATCATAAAAATATTCATATTTTACTGAGGTGATATATTTTTATTATTCTACATTCACTCCTCATCCTTCATGCTTTTAAACTTTTAAGAATGTGATGACAGTGGAATTTCCTCCTGTGATATTTCTAGAAATATTTACAGTAGAAACCACTTTCAAAGAACTATTTGCAAAAAATACCTGTTTCTACCTTTGGAGTACTCTTAACTCCTTTTCTATGTTCCAGGACAGCACACACACTGTGCTACATGGCCTCTCCCCTTGAGTGCTTTCTCAATATATGTCAAATTGTATTATTTTAAAGCTCTATTGACCTATAGTTATTCTTATTCACATGACTGGGTCACCTGTTCTTCCTTGCACACTCAAAGGCTTTTTAATGCATTTTTGAGGCAATGCTCAACATGGAGCTGGTAGAGCTCCTCAACTTTTATCACTTGATTGCAGTTTTTCAGCTTGGACTTTCTGCCCTGAGGCCTCACCTGCTTAAACATCCCCTGGCTGGCAAAAAGTCCTTTCCACATGACTAAAATGAGGCAGAAGGCAGTAGCCTTCATGATAAGATTTAAGTGTACAGTGAGTTTGTACACACTGATCTTCTAGTCTAGGGATGATTTAATTCATGCTGATGCAGTAAATAAGAATGAAATAAAGCTCTGAAACTTCTTTACAAGAATAAGACTAATAGTTCACGTCAAAAGCTTCTATGCAATTTCTACTGGTAATGAAAATATACACCAGAAATCACAGCTACATTAAAATGAATGTAAAAGAATTCAAAGTGTAAAAATGTGATCAGCTATATAGTTATTAAAAATATCTATATCAGCAGGCTGCTGTTATATAACATATTTTTTTATCATAGAATCATAGAACAGCCTAGGTTGGAAAGGACCTTAAAGATCATAATTTATGATTTGGTCTGGTTAGGATTTGGTACTTACCAGTCAGAAATGGAAAACTAGTTTTAGGCATGAAAATTCTTATTCTAACATCAAGATAAACCAACACACTCAGTTCAGTTTTAAACAGTTACATATATTATCTTGCTAAAGTCTCCTTTTACCTCTTGTTATTGCTGTAGCTCAAGTGTCACCCTTGTATTGACAGTAATAGTATACAAAGTTACTGCTTTTTTTCCTGCTCATATACTTTCTGATTAATGAAATGCAGCACAGTACTTTACTATGATGGGCTCTCATTTTAAAATTCTATACTAAAGATTGGGCTGCAATGATGAAAATGCAAACCGGAAAGATTTGAAGCTGCACGAGAGAATTGTGAGTGAGGCATGAAGGAAAGTCAAGGAAAGACTGAATTCATTGTTTCAAGGAAGATACACAATCTAAAATGGGTGTATTGCTTAAGACAGAAAATAGAAGCATTGGTATTAAAAGGATACAACAGATCTAGCTTTTCTTATGGCTTCTTTATCTTCAGCAAAACATAGGAAGTGGCTTCAGAGTAGTTGTATCACAATGCCTTGCAACATTTACACCCATAAAGAAATCACCTTTTTAACTGGAGATTGTAGCTTTTCTTTTTCCAGCAGATTGTTTCTCTAAGATTTTTGTCTGCTTGACACTTACTTTTCTAAAACAAAGAATATTGAGGTTAAGTTTCTGTTTTCCAAACAATTCTATCCCCCTGTAAATGTAGACATGACTTAATGTTTGGAGAGACCAGGGAAGAAACTAGAGTTTCTTCACTGAATGAATTACATGTCTCTCCAGAAAAAGGTCTTGTTTGCTGTACATCAGTTTTAAACATTTGTTGATTCTATTGGAGTGTAGATCCCTAAATCCATACTCCAAAACTTATTCCTGAATTTCATCTGGAAAATCAAGACACATTCAGTAAACTTAAGGACTCCCAAATAAATCCTAACATTTACTTAAAGTCCAATTGTAATTAGAATATAACACTAATTACAACTCAGAGAAAAATATGCAGATGACTACAAACATAACAGCTCAAGATAACACTCCAAAAGGATGAAATGGATTGTTTTAATTTATTCCTGCAGTTTCAATAATCAGTAAGTCTTACAGATCCAGTGTAAGCAAAGATTTCTCTAAGTGACCTTATAGGTGTGCATTTTGAACTTAGAAAAAGCCTGAATTTCATAAAAGGAGTGGTCAGAATTTAATGAAAATCAGGTCCCTCAAGGCCTATAATCTGACTACTTGAAGTCACCTGTTACTTTTGAAGGTACTAGATTGAATTGTTGGAGATTATTCAAGCATGTGGATCAAAATTTAGATGCTTTCAACCTGAGGGGATTTTCTCTTTTTATTTACATATCATATTGTATGTACTTATAATAACTTCAGCACACCTATTCAAACAGTAGCTTCCTATCTCAAAAGCATAGCAGTTATAATAACCTTTACTTATTTTTAGGCAAGCAGACCTGGTAACCCTCAGAGATATGAAAACCCTTAACTACTTATACTACCACACCCCTGGATAAGTACTTTTAAAAATCTAGATTCACAGAATAAAGAGCAGAAAAAAAATACAATCATCCAGAATTTTTTTTTTGTTTTCTCCTTTAGGAGTGTTAAAGAGATGCATTTTTTCCCCAATTAAGAAATTCAATATATCAGATTCAGGGAAGTTACTCAAGAAGTAGAGATCCTTAAGTTTCAGAAATATGAGTGGATACAGAAGACTTTGGAATAATAGTTCATTATTTCTAGACAAGTACTGCACTCATACAATGTTTGATTATATCTGGTAATACAAAAATTACCCTACACCCTGGTACGCTGAAACTGAGGGTAGGTGCACTAGTAAAAATCAGTTCTTATAGCAGTGTTGGTCAACACTAGAAAAACAAGTTAAATAGGCAGTAATGAATCTTTTCAGAAGGAGGAAAACAAAAGACAGAATGAAAGACAATTTACTTCACAATAATTCTCCAAGCCTTTTTAAAAATAGAATCTTCAAACTACAACTCTAAACCTACCCTTTCGGCTGATTAAAAACATCTAATTTCCCCATACAACATCATCAACATAAAAACAGATTAATCTATTCTCACTGGTAGTAATGTATTGCTAGCTCCAAACTGAATATTGGTGTTTTGCTATTGAAATGTCAATGTCAAAAATTGCACATAACTCATTAGAATCACTGGTGCCTTCAGATTTAATTACACATACAAGCCAAAGGAAGCCCACTAGGTCAGAGGTGATTACTGTGGATAAAAAAGTCATAATAAGAGTCTTTTGGAATAAAATGAAATATTCTTTGTCAATGGTATTTTAAAACATTACATTAATTTTTTGTCATTCCTATCTTGCTCAAGATACCAAATTATCATACATGATGCAGAAAAAAACAGCTCATGCCTGCTGCTATGTCACATATAGATGCTTTGGAAATTTTACTCATCATTTTCACTCTCATTTCTTTAGCTGCCATTGAGCCAAATATATCCTAATTCCACAAGTGTTTAAGTACATGACTAACTTTTCATTAAACACAAAGCAACATAATCATGAAAATTGTTATTAAGTTCTTGTAAAATTATGATGGCTTTAGCCATCAGACTTTTGATTTTTAGTGCTTTCCCCACTTCTGCTGGGTTTGCAAACTCAAGATAGAAGAGACCTGTGTAACACAACATGAAGTCTGGGGAGTTGCACCAGCACCACTTTGAAATACAACACCACCCACACTTTTCTGGCAAGTCTGATTGTTCAAGCCTAGGCATCTGCAAGGAAAATCATCGTGTTTGGTCTCTTCCTCACAACTGCAAATTTTCTGCCGTTTCTAGTAGTTAAAAGAGAGGTGGCAAGACTGGGCAGCTATGAGAGGCTGGCTAATTCAAACAATGTGCCATTTGCAGAGACAGCAGGGTGCTTTGCTGGGTCCAGGTCTGCACCCCTCAGCCAGCGGGGAGAAGGAGGATTTGGGTGTTTGGTGAGAAAACCTCTGATCTGTCTAAGAGAGAAAGGGTGAGCACCCACCACAGGAGGTTACAAGCTCGGTTT
The DNA here is from genome assembly GCA_013399855.1 of Oxyruncus cristatus. Taxonomy (NCBI): domain Eukaryota; kingdom Metazoa; phylum Chordata; class Aves; order Passeriformes; family Cotingidae; genus Oxyruncus; species Oxyruncus cristatus. The sequence goes on from VXAY01005130.1 coordinate 244,041, forward strand.
TGAGACAGATAAGGGAGAAGGCTGATAAGAAGCAGACCCTGTGGAGGCTGGATAGTGCTTTTTGTCATGGGAATGTTCTCCTTCACATAACTGGCTCAGTTGTAATACCTCCCCCCTGGGGAGGCATCAGGACATTCACACGTAAGCCTGAAGGTGTCCACCCCTTCTGATGGAGCATAACTGGCTCAGCTACACTGCCATAAGAGGCAGCTGTCAGGTCTTAGAAGGTGTCATAAAACATCAAAGACCCTCAAAGCATGCCCTGACTATTTTCTGGGGCCTTCCAGCAGAGGACTGCTTGTGGTCCACAGTGTTGAAACCGACAGTGGAAACTCCTCCCTCCTCCCCTGAGTGAGGTACCAGGGAGTTATATTATCGCCCATTGAATTTTGTGTTTTGTGGGATTCCCCGCACCAACACCTCCGCCAATGGACACGGAAATTGCAACTACTAAGTCTCAATACTGGATCCACGGGCGGTCAAATCTTTCTGCTCTCATCCTTTCTTTCTTTCTTTTCCTTACACAATTTCTTAAGGGTTATTTTTATGTATTTATATTGCTATATTTCTACAGATAACAAAAACAGCTGTATACCTCCTTTCCATTCCAGCCAAATTGTTCTAAAATGAAACCTACATATATATGTATATATCTATATCTATATCATCTATATCTATGTGTATATATATATTTATTTTTATATATANAAGGATCTATTAGCCCCTCACCTTCAAGGGTAAATCACAACACCAGCCACCCTTTTTCTGTATTTACAAGTGGCTTCCATCCTCAGAAGGAGCCCTGAAAGAAATGCTGTTACTTTTTTTTCACAATCACCACTAACCATCTCATAGCATGGTTTTGCTCAGAGCAAAGACTGATTAATTTTTTTTTCCTCACCCTGCTTAAGAAATACTATATATTTAAATGCACAGCCTTGGAGTTCAGCTTGTTAAACAAATGCTGAAGAGCAGAACATTCACTCCCCCATTTCAGGGTGCCAGGAAGGCTACTGATTTTATTTTTCAAAGAGGCCAATTTTCCACTTCGAACATACAGCTAATAGTAGCACTTCTGTCTAGAGGGGTTAATTCTTCTACTCAGCACTCCATTTAAAACCATGAGTTTGGATCAGCTTTTGCGTTGCTTGTGGTTCAATTCTCTACGACATATAAGAGGAGAGTTTTGGAAAACTCTTTTTTCACCATGACTGAAAGAGCAAGTTTCAATGGCAGAATGACTAGAGAGGAATATTCTTTCCTCCAGACAACTAAGACAACTTAAAAGACAAAATTCAGGAATAGGACAAGGAAAGTGTCAAAGGAAAGAGTAATATTGAACCTAGACCCTTATCCAAAGCTGAGGAAGGTATTCAGGGACATAATTCTCTTCATAGAGCCAGCAGCCTTCCATGGTAACATGATTAATTCTCAAAATAAGCCAGTTTCCCTGAGGTATTTTAAACTCTAGAAAACTAAATTGTCCAAATATATAACATGAGTACCTTTCCAATATCATTATTAAAACCTATGTTTAAGAGCAAGAATACGAATCTCTCATTTTAAAAATTGTACAACAAGATTGCAAACATAACCAGGGGTCTCAAGAATCACCTTCAATCTTCCTTCTAATAAAACCATCAATTAACACAACATCACCAATAAAGACAGAATACAGAGACTGCATCTTGACACAATAAATGCATTCATATTAATTTTAATTGTTCTTTCACTCAGATTGATAGCAATTTAGGAGCAATACCTCAGCAACTCACAAATAACCTAGATCTTGGCATACTTTTACTTTCTTCATGAGAGAGAGGTGTATTTGTTAATGAATCCAAAGGAACTAATTGCATTTATTTTAAGTTCCAAGAGTATTGTAATACAATTCACTGCTAAAAATGTAGATAAAAGCCTAAGCATGGGTATTTTCTTTAAAACCTAGAGGTATTATGAGGTCACTTTAGACATTTGAAACTATAATAGTATACAATTACAGTCAATTAAAATGGAACATTTACCTTGCAAACCAGTTTCTGCAGATACAAGCAGGAAAAACAGGGAGCGCTACCAAGTTTTCCAGCTCCGCTGCTCACTTACTAGAAAACAAAAAGAGGAAAATACATTTAGTCTTGTCAGTAGTACTGAGCTTTTTGAAATGTGATGTTTTCAGTGAAATGCCTTGAGATGTTTTAGTATGATATTTAGCTCTTGTCCAAAAAGGAATGGAAAAGATTGTCAGAACTGTAAGTGTGTCTGCTGAGATAAATAGGGTTAGAGTCTACTGAAACTTCCTAATAACACCAAAAAATAGTGTGTACTCACTGGTGCTCAAGGCAAGCAGACAAAAGTGTTTCCTACAGTAGATTAGAGAGACATTCACTAAAGGATCTGAAGGTAAAGCTGACAAAGCATTAAACCCAGAATGGAGACAAAGAAAAAACTTCTCTTCAACAGTAGGATTAACTAACAGTAGGATTAACTTGTCTCTGCTGGTGGTGGAATTCAGCACCTCCGCAGATTTCTCAGTCTGTGTCTCCAACTCTGCAGTAAGAAAGGAGATTTTTAGAATGGCATTGTTTTGCCATATTGAATTAAAATCTGAATTTTCCATTTATCTTAACAGGACACATAAAAAACAGATGTCTTATGCAGTGACGGTGGAGGAGTTAACAAAAGTTCTGAACTGTGTGTGTTCCAGGGCTAGAATATACCTGAAAGAACCACAGATTATATGATAACCCAGAACTGCACTGTTGTCAAAGATGTCAAAGTAATGACTGTGTTATTTCAAAATTAACATGAAAAAAATACTACAGACTCTTCTGATCAACCTGTCCCCCATAAGCCCTTCAGAAATAACAAACCAAAAGAACAAAATTATTCATCTTCTTGACACATGGAAATGACTTTTCCAAGATCTTCCCAATAGCTGAAAAAGACGACCCTGTATGTCCACAAAAACCACATTTTGATCTGACAGAGATTACTCTATGAACAAAAGCCACCAAATAAAAAAGAATGAAAAAATACCAGTTAAAATATTCTTAGGATATAAATAATAATAACAACATATAATAATAACACTGCAGTTATAGGAAAGATCAGATATTGTAAGCAAATACAAACTTCATGAGGAAATATAATGTTTTATCTGATTCTCATTCAACTAACCCACTATGTGGTTTATAAATACATGAGTTAATTCAATCATTTTATATAATATATAATATATATATATATAATTTATATGATATTATACTGTACATGTTTGTCCAAGGAGTCTTGGAAGGCAGCAATGAGCTGCCAGCACTCCAGGAGAGTACTGTCTCCACTAAACACAGTTGCTTCCCTGGAGAAGAAGTTGGGTTGCCCATTCACCAGACCAGTAATTTTGGTGTGAGATTTGCACCAATTCTCTATTATCTCCCTGGCAGATCATTTTCAATCAGCTTCTTTTGTGGGAAAAAAAAAAAAAAAAAAAAAAAGAAAAATTTTAGTAATGCAGGTCACAATGGGACGTAACTGAAAATATTCTACCCTGAGAGAGGGGATAAATTAGGTAAATTTTCTAGAAATTCAGCTCTCAGGCTTCTGGGCCTGCTTTATGCAATTTACTTGACTTTCTATTGTTCTGAAAATAATACCCCAGTACCCTCCACACTCACCCCATTGCTTAAGTGAGAAGATTAAGATGTGAGGGCAGAAAATTTGCCTTGGTATTTTTGTTAATCAATTGTCATGGAATAAAAACTTTATATTTCCATTATTTTGCTGAAACAAGGACATTCCTGACTCCAGACACGGAAAAACTTAAACATTTTCTTCTTGATGGAAACTCATATTCATGCGTAAATCTGATTGTACTGCTTTTATTTTTGCATCTACCAGAGTGAAATATTTTGAGATTCCAATGCTATCTTCTATTAATAAAGAGGTCAAATTATTTTTTGAAGAAGTGAAAATAACTAATGATACAAAAACACAGGAAGAAAGAACCACTAGGTTTGCATTTCCTGAATGTATAAGAATGATAAAAGAAATGTTCTATTAGCAGGCAGAAATCATTCCTATACAGTTTATTTATCTTTATGATGAAATAATGAGAAATGTCAAAACACACAGCAACTGTTAGATGTAACCCTGAATGTAGGTAAGTTGGGCATCAAAGAAGAGAAGTTAAGCCTGGAAAGGTCAATGGGTGGGGTGGGGGTTGAGGGGATGGTGTTCTCTATTTTGTTTTTGTTTCTTATCTATCTACTCATTATTAGTTGGCAATAAATGAAATTCATTTTCTGTAAATTGAATTTGTTTTGCCCATGACAATACTCGGTAAGTGATTTTCTGAACCTTAGCTTGACCCATAAACTTTCTTATCTAATTTTCTCTCCCTTCCTCTTAAGGAGGGAGAAAAGATCTCTAAGATCATTAAATCCAACCATCAACCTAGCACCACCGTGTTCACCAAAAACCATACACCCAAATACCAAATCCACACATGTTCTGAACACTTCCAGGGATGGTGACTCCATCACTTCCTTGGGCAACTTGTTCTACTACTTGATCATCCTTTGCATGAAGAAATTAACTTCCTAATATCTAATCTAAACCTGCCCTGGTGTAACTTGAGGCCGTATCCTGTCATCCTGTCATGTTATCTGGGAGAAGAGGCCCCACCTCACTACAATCTCCTTTCAGGTAGTTATAGAGAGCGATAAAACACCTTCCGAGCCTCCTTTTCTCCAGGCTTAACAAACCCAGCTCCCTCAGCCACTCTTCATCAGCTTCACTGCCCTTCTCTGGACATGCTCCAGCAGCTCAATGTTTTTGTTTGTGAGGGGCTCAGAACTGAACACAGGTTTAGAGATGGGGCCTCACCAGTGGTGAGTGCAGGGGGATGACCCCCTGCTCTGGTCCTGCTGACCACACTTTCTGATAAAGGCCAGGATGACACTGGCCTTCTTAGCCACCTGGGCAAACTGCTGGCTCGTGTTCAGCCAGCTTAGAGCCAGTTTTTTAAAAACTTATATGAACTAGCTAATAATAAACTAAACCATGTTGGACACAGATATCACACTCTCCCTGAAAGGGAGAGCTTAGTATTGAAGAAATTAATTCAAAAATGTCTGCTGCACACTGAGGTCTTCAAACAAGACCCTTGAGAGTCAGCTTTAGGAATAGGTAATAAAACTTTCCAAACCTTTGCTGCTTTTAGTATAGTTGATAAGTTGTGCCAGACCCACTGTAGCCCATAGGCACCACTTTCTTCTCCTGACTTCATTCCACTCTCCCCAGCTAAGAGGAGTTTCAGATCAAGACACTGGAAGTGTAGCTTTGTGAGGGTAGACATTTTACTGAAATATCCACTGCCTCCTGTGTGGAGTTAAAGGGCATACTACACGCTCTAGATACATAATTGCATTTTAGCGTTTCAGAATACTACACAAGAAAATACTGGAAATAGAAAAATCAGATGTTAACATTGACACAACTGAAAGTATTGAGTTTAAGGTTGTAGGAGGTGTTAAACTTCCTATGGAAAAATCCTAGGGATACTTTCACACTGAAATATAACATCTGTGGCAGCTGTGGAACATCCAGTGTTTCTGTCATTATGAAACATGGGTAAACACCTGTGAGAATTCACACATGTACAGCCAGAGGCGGCACTGGGGGAGGGCACTGGGTTACATACTCTTGAGGACCTCTAAAACTTATCTCCCATGATCTTGTCAATAATTTCCAATATTTAACCAGTAGAAACTGGATTTGGTCTTGGATTTATATTCTATCATCTGATCCAAAATCTACAAATCCCATCACTTTGTTTCTGTTATCACAAGTGATCAAAAGTGAACAAAGGCAATATTTTGAGGATTAAAATCATGAGAAAAATGCAAAAAAGATGGTAAAATTTCCCTGTTTAAAAATATTTGAGTATATTTAAACTCATCATTCATTACTCCATTTTCTATTTGAGTGATTATGCATGCGATTTTTGAAAATGAAAGAATTTCAGACTTTTTAAGCCAAATGACTTATTATCTCTTTTCCTTTCCACAGAGCTCATACAAGTTTATTGATGCTTTTGTTCAAAGTCAAAATATGGAGGCATTCTGCAATAAAATAATTAAATTCTTTCATTCTCTTCATTTTTCATAATCACAGAACCTTCAATTAGAATGAATTCTGACTAAGTTTAATGTTTAAGAATCATTACAGACAAAAGTGATGTGAATTAGCTTATGGTCTTTTTAAAATCAGTACTCCCAAACATTTATGTTTTATGACTTTAGAAAGTTACTCATTTTTCCAATGGAAATCACTATAATTGGTCACTATCAACACGTCAAAAATAAAATGCGAAATTAAAATTATAAAGACATGAAAGCAAAAACCCCTCACTTCATGACAAATGTCAAAGTGTGTCCTGATTAAAGCTAATCACATAATCATCCGACTCTCTCCTTTCAGTGCTTGTTCTCTGCAAATAACAACATTCCTCCATAAAGACTACACAATTGTTAATTTGATTCCTCTTCATACCTCTCAAGTGCTCCCCAGGTTTACAGCCCTCTACCAAGATCTTGTTACATATATCTGGAAAACCAGAAGGCATTTTTTTTATGTCTTGACTATATACATATATATATAAATATATCTCTAGGTTCTTATTTTAATCTGTGCTATTCCGAACATAAAGGTAACTAATATAGACATGTGCCTCCTACTCAAATCTCTCACCCATCCCATCCCATCCCACCTCCTCTCATGGTGGATGAAACACTGTTTGGTGTGTTACGTGCCAGCTATTAAGAGTACCCTAAGGACAGACAGATATTCTTAATATTTCTCACAATGAAATTATCAACTCACTTCCAATAATCTGTAACACCAAAACACATCACATGTGTCCTCTTACAGTTGTGGAATACTCCATGGTTACCAGTGTTCTCAGAATCACTCTTAATTTTGTTTAAAATTTTGGAGATATTTAGGAATAAGTGGTTATAATAGCTGAAATTATTACATCAATCTCTTATCAGAAATCAAGTCATTTTATCATAGGTAGTGGGAAGACACACAGTCTTTTATGAACTGAGACTTGATAAAACTACTTAAAATAAAAATTCAAAATTGCCAGAGCTAGAAACACAGCTCCAACATATCACACTGAATGGGAAAAACACAACCCAAACATCTAGAATGCTTAATACCCACTTGCACCATTTAACAGTCAACTATCACTGCTAACTGTAGATTTCAATTGCACAAAGTTTAACAGACTGCTTTATTTTGTTTCATGATAGTTAGTTCAAAGAAATCAGTCTTTAACAGAAAAAAAAGAATTAATGCAATTACATGATGTCATAATAGATTGCTGCAACAGCCCATTTTATAATCTTTCCTTGCCTGTTCAGCAAAAACAATTTGTTGTGACAAAGTGAATGAATAAGCCCCTTTTTTCAGGAATGTTTCCCATTTCCATCAGGTACGCGCTGGGACAGGAAGAGATGAGAAATTACAAGAAAAGGTATGAAAAACATGACCTTGTTTGAGAATAAGTCTAATAGTACTCTTGTATTTTCTACAGGTGGGCATAATCTTTGTTTTCCAAGTGCCTCCCACCCCACTTTTTTTGCCTCTATTATTTGCAATAGTAACATTGTTTTCCAAGACAAAAATGCTAATGTCTTATGGAAAAATGAGTATTATGCTTTTGTTCATTCAAAACCAAGGATAACTTACTGCAAGAATTTGAGGATAAGTTCATGACAAAAAGAAAAAGGAAAAAGAAAAGTTTAATTTCAACATCACCCAAAACCAGATTTAGTACATAGTTACAACAATCAACATGAGACAACAAATCCTAGAGTTAAGGTACTGTGTTAGCTCTGGTGGCTAAGCATGTTTAATCTTTTGTTACTCAAAGTTGCACTGCATCATTTCTATGCCTGGAAAAGATAAGAAATATTCTATTTTCTTCAGCTCTGGATACACAGAGCAGTTTCAGTTCCAGTGGTATGGCCTGACAATTGCTGCTAAAATTCATGGGTATTACCAAAGGAGGAAGAACTAGTGAAGGAACTACTGCTTCTCCTGCTTACTCTGAAAAAAAATCGAGTTGCCTCTGAGATTTCCTCTTTCTCTTTCATACCCAGGATTTATCCCTATTCATTGCCATATACCGAAACAGAAGCCTGAATCTAAAAAGTTACACCTATAAAATAAACCTCCAGTATGAATACTTAAGAGTTACTACATTTTAGAACTGTAATTTCCCTCCAATGTAATTAATATCTTTTTGCAATATAAAGGAGAACATGGAACTGTCACTATAGTAAATCAATTTTTTTATAAATGTTCTTACACTAAGCAAAGTGTTGTTTGACCTTGCAGTTGTAACTTGATGGGTGATTGAAGTGCAGACCTGCTTCATTTTAGAGGACTGTGTTTATAAAACACATGACATTCATCTTCAGACTGGTAAACTGCACTCTTGCACTTAAGGTTTGCAGGAATCTTGGCAGAACTGTAATCTGGAAAAGAGTACCAACACATTTATGGTTTCCTTACCCTTTGGCAACATTACTTTCAGGGTAAGAGCCCAAGCAGCAAATATTCTGTAATATAGTCAGAGCTTGGTGAAGCTAGTGAGGCAAATCAAAACACTCTTAACTCCAGATGCTTCATTTCATGAATTTACCCCAAAGCAAACAGAATACCATCTGGGCATCCGAAACAGAAGGATAAAATATACACTCAAAGTAGCCTGCATTTGTGAGTACAGTGTGTGTAGTTAGAGCCAACATACGAGGAATTAGAAATGTATTCCACCTAAATGGTATTTGAGATACTACTGAGCTGCTGAGCTGATATTTTGGATGAAATAAAAAATGCTTTAATTCAGCTGATAAATACTCCAAGGAAATAAAGAAAATTGACCCAACACCATTGATAACATCTGGACTAGTGATTTATTTTTCCAATTATTGTTCATAATTTCAGACATTCAGAAAACATATTGAGGCTATTTAAAGCCCATTATTTCAAAGAATTAACTGTAACTGCCCAAACAAATTGAACTCATTTCCCTGAGTGGCTTTTACAAACCCTCTTCTTATCTTCATACAGGTTAAAAGCTCTCACTATAAATACTTAGATATCATAGAAAAATCATAAAATCTTTCTCCATGACTTCCACATATGTGCACATCACCCTTCTTGACAAACTGAATGTTTTTCATTAAGGTTTCTAATATGTCTTATGAAATTTTGGACCTAAAAAAGACAATATAGAAAAACTTCCACAAATTCTAGCTTTTAATTTATTTTTTTTCCCACAGAAAGGCATTTTATTGCAGCCAATAATCTGAAATACCAGGAATCATGTAGACTGAAAGCTTTCATGTACTTTTATACCAGGGATGTGCTTATTGTCTGCAACACAGGGCAAAATCAGACAAAATATTGTCTGAGGAGACAATATTTTTCCTCTGCTTGGGAAAAAAGATAGCTCCATTTTTCCTCTACTCAAAAACTCACAGTAGTCACTCTGGATGCAGATGTTTTCCCCTGTCTTGCCAGATAAAGTAGACATGGGAATCCTGACACAAGGATGGAAAGGCTTCAGGCAGAGTCACTTAAACAGTTGACAGATTTGTTACTGTAGGTACACTGGGTTGGAGCTAATTCTACTGGAATCTCTACCACTTACCAGTGTTCCAGGTACTGTCTTAGGGAATGTACTTTATTTTTGGGATATGCAGCGATTCCATTCATATGAGATCTCTGTGTTTGCAGTAATACAGTTCCTGCAAATTCCCTGGTGTTTATGATGTGATCACTCCTCACGTTCCTGCAAGAGACTGGCACAGGTTCAAAACTGGCACAGTTTTGATCATCTCTGCAGTGCACACTGTGCGTTCCTTGAGTTTTCAGTTTGCGTTGATTACCTTTAGCGTAACACAGCATGAACATCAGTTTAATTCTGCTGGACTCAGATACTAAAATGAAATCTGGGAGTTTCTATTCTATGTTAATCTAAGACCCCATCCATTATTTTTTTTTTATTTAAATACTAACATAATTTCTATTAGGTATTATCTACTCATGAACTTTTTTTACCCTTATTTTCAGCAAGTTCTCAGCAATTATAGTCTCTTTTATAATTGCCCAAAGTCCCTTTGAACTTACAAATTAAATAGACTCCCAGAGCAGGTCTGGAAAAGTCTATACATTTCAAGCCTAGTGGAAACAGGATCACTACATCAAATCCAGAATCACATTCCCTGACTTCAGAAAGAAGGCTTTGAAATTGAGATTGCAATCTGAGACAGATTTGTAGACTTTTAATGACACCAACTGGTACAAAAAAAACCATTTACATGTTGTAGACCCTGTGATACTACAGAGCTTAGCACCCAGTATAATTTTTAAGCTGCTTGTTGCAAAATGAAGCTTGATGGGCTGCAACTCTATAGCTACAGTGTCTGGTTTCTTCCAAAATTATGGGAGAAAAGAAAAATGCAGGGATAGGCATGAGCTACTGAAAAAATATTAGTAAGCAGATGACAGTCTTATCTAAATTTATCAGCAAGTAAAAGAAACAGAATTAACTCTATGGCAGCTTACAGTAGAACTGAAGAATTTATTTTTTAACTGCAAATGTGTCTCTAAATAAATAATAATAAAAAAATAAAAACACTGTCAAAAAAATCTATTTGGAAGTTTGATTACTCCTTTTTTATACAAAAAGATGAAACTTTTACCAAAAAAGTATGTTTCCTTTCAGGTCATCAATATCAGCTGCCAGCGCTAAATTAAAATGAAGCGTTTTTTCTTTAAAAAACTGTACTATGCTCTTATTGCTGTATTGATCCTGTTTCTTGTTCTTTTCAGTGGGCAAAACATTTGACGGTCCTCCATTAGGTACTAAGAGCTATTTAACTCCTATAATGAAACAAATTTGTCTAAAGGCAAGTGTAATCCAAAAAGTAATCTGTTCACTTCTGGAATGCAACCAAAACAGAATTGGATTGCCCTCATGGTGGGAAATACAAACTAACATTTAGGTTAAGTAAAAAGAAATGTTCATTTTAATTCAGTGAATTAAAGCATTTGGATTGCAATTAAAATGAGTTAATAAGTATTTAATTTACACTTTAGAATGGAAAGCTCATAATAAAAATGGACTGACGTATTTTAGTTTTTTTGAGAAAGAATTACTCTGATTTGACAAAAAACTATTCTCTATTAAAAAATTCTCAACCATGTCTTTGAAAAGGGATTAATATTTCCAAAGGTTCACAACAGAAGTGCATATTTTACAGTATATAACTGCAAAGACTGAATTTAGAAAAGAATATGTTAGGTGCAATGATATTTATTAGAAAAAGGTTTGGTAATCACAATTGAAATTTTCAAGTATAAAAAAAGGTTAATAATATTAGGTTTAATGAAATTAAGAATTGTAACTCCGTAGATGATATGATTTCCTTGATTTGCACATATCAATTTCTTCACGCCATTTGGCTTTGTTAAACTTTCTTCAAATCATGTGAATATTTGCTTCCAATGATTTAAACCATTAGTACATTTCATTTTTTTCTGGAATGAAGTCAGCAGTCTAAAATAAGTGTTTGCAACACTAGGCAAAGAATAAGGCATTTTAATATAAGATATAGCAGATGGTATTCCAAGTTAATATTCCATTTTAACTTGGCCATTTGATTTCTTTCCTATAAAAGTAGATGAACCAGGTGATATTTAAGAGGGTTCATGCCTTAGAAAAATAACAACTGGAAGCAGGAACTGGTGTGTAAACAAGATTTTCATTTTAAGAGCGTCTGAATATTGTGGTGTTCAGAGGGCTGAAAGAAACATTACCTAAGGAAGAGTTTAGTGGTTGCAGTCAGGACACAGAAAAGCAGTGATTACCTTTAAAAATATTTTTATGGATTTAAACTGTTGTAGCAAAACATGCAGGTGTAACCCCGGAAGAAATAACCTGTTACAACTAGTTCAAGAAACATTCCAAAACTATTTTTTACCTCCTTTGCTTGTAAAGAATCCTTAAGATTTTTACATACTTGGAACATTTTGGGGTGAACAGGCTAGTATTCTCCACATTTTTCATATCTGAATACTTAGGGACAACATTTGAATCCATGCAAAGATCGTATAGAAGACTGACCACATTTAGCATTCATGGTGAACTTGACTCACAAGCAAAATTTTAGGTAAAGAACTGCTAACTGGCATTTTTTAATGCAAATGAATTAGTAGGCTTTGTACTTTTCTAAAAACATTGGTCTTCTTTGTCTAGTCTCCTGTAAAAAGGAATGTGTACAAGAGACTTTTAATAATGCGTTTAAGTTTTACGACTAAATAGTAATAAACAACTATTTTACTAAGAATGGTATTTTATTAATATTATTTATGCACACATTGCTTATCATGCATAGAGTGGAAAATGCAGGGTGGTACATCTATGTCCTGTGTGTGCTGTAGTCTTTACCACTTCACAGTGTCAAAACCAGAAAGCATATAACCATCACAGAGAAGAAGCTAAGCCATCTGCTTAACATTTGCATAAGTAAAAATAAGTGGGTTTATGCTGCTGCTGTATTTTCTGTCACTATGTCTGAAAAGCTAATAATACTGTCAGTATGTCTCAGACATCTGTGTTTAAAACAAAATAATAATTAATTTCACAAAATATCATTGTGCATTATTTTCCCTGAGACAAATAAACACGGATTTATCAGCTTGTAATGATTTGGGTAAAACAGAGGCACCCTCTTTGTGATATATTTTTAAATTGTTAGCAAGGCTACCAACTGTGATTGGCTTCTTCACATTGCCAAGAAGAACCAGAAACGAGCTGAGACTCGGCAATTGACACTCTACAGTTAAGAGTATCTTTCCACTGCTAATAAAGCCTAACAAGAAGTACTGTTGCTGTTCTATTGCTGATTTGTATCAACCGTAATAGGATGCAGAACACTCAGGTAAGGAATGACTCCTTTTCTGTCAAGGTCATATTTTCCAGAGTCGCAATGTAACCAGGCACTTCGGCAGCTTATTTAGCAGCATATGAATGACTCAGAAATTCAGGCACAGAAAAATACAACCCTCTTTTTCAAGTATATTCATTTAATATAGAAAACGCTTTAAAATACAATAGAAAATAGTCTTAGTGACTTTTGCCAGATCTTAATTATAGAGTCCCATTATTTTCCATAATTAATTTACAGTTGAATAGTGTCTCTAAGAGGACATGCAAATCAGAACTATGATGCTGCGCAGAATTCCAATCATGCTTGAAAGCCTATAATATGGCAAAATAAAGAAACCTTTCTGAAAACATTTTTGTGTGAAGCAAAAAAGAAAAAAAAAAAAGGGAAAAAATTAAAACCTGTTCAAATTCAGTGTGCTTGCGAAAAGAACTGAGAGACTCCATTTCTTTCAAAAATTTTTCAAATAAGCTTATTTGTCATCATAATAAACAACAGAGCATTGCCTGATATAATTCTCTACAAAACACGTGGATTTGCATAAAATGGTTGCTAACTACTTAACAGATTTTGTATCAGAAGTGCAGTATTTATTGAAGTGAAAAAATAAATATACTCAAAACATGCTGGAGTTAACCTATGGAGTGGATTTACTTCTCTTTTTCTGTTCAAAAAATGCATGAAGAATGTGAGATACTACCTTCTGTACAAAAAAACAGTGAGATTTACTGTGATCAACTTTTTGTTCACAGTTCCTTTCCAATCAGTGGCATTTGCACCTTCTAGGGACTCTTGTTTCAGAAGGCTTAAGAAGTTACTGAGGCCAAAAGAGAGAACAGACACACACCCATACGACCACACATTCCCTTCCCTGCCTCCAGTTTCCTTCCCAGTTTTTTTCCACCTGCCTTTAAGAGAGAAATTCAAACGAGTATGGTAACTCTGTTAATGTCCTACGGAACAAAGAGAAAAATTAAGATCAACAGGCAGTCCTTATGCATGGTTGATTTGTGTTATTCTTCTAGAGAAGAATCTCACCTAAAAAGAGATTTATAAAAAATAATATGTAAAAGTAGAAGTAAGTAAACTTACTCTAACTGTGCCTAGTGCTGAAGTCAAGATCCCTGACCATTTGGGTACAAACTCTGAAATGAAACCTGGTAAATGTTGGAAGGTTTTCTGCCAAATGTAGAATCAGAAAACTTATTTAATAGTGTGAGTTCAAAGAGACCATGTTTTATTTTCAGTAGCGCATAAATTATTTTTAAAAGTATGAGGAAAAGAGAATTGGTTAGAATTGGCTCCTAGCAGTTTTGGCATTGGAGAAATGGAAAATATGGGTATGAATATCACTGAGGGAGAAGTTTGTGAGTGAGTGAAAGGAGAACTCAACAGAGCATCTTCATACTGCATGGTTGCACCTAAATCAGGTCTTAATGTGCAGCCAGACTTGAAAATCTCAGAGTAAGTAAAGATTACTGCCAGACAGAAAATTAATCAGCTGCAGTACCATCTTTCTCTCTACAGGAAAGCACAATAGAATCATAGAATGGTGGAGTTTGGAAGGTGTCCAACTTCTAAGATCATCTAGTCCAAACCACATGCCATGCTGGATCTTTTACTAGATCAAGGTCCTCAAAGCCCCATCCAGCTGACTTTGAAGACTTCCAGGAATGGGGCAGAAACTAGTTCTCTGGGTAGCCTATGCCAGTGTTTCACCTCCCCCATAAAAAAAATTCTTTCTTGTTTCAGTCTAAGTCTATCCTCTTTCTGTTTAAAACCATTGTCCCTTGACCTGTCACTATGGGCCTTAGTCAAAAGTCCCTCTGCATCTTTCCTACAAGCTGCCTTTAAGTACTGAAAGACTAAAACGAGATTTTCCCAGAGCCTTCTCCAAGCTCAACTCTCTCAGACTGTTCTCACAGAAGAGGTGCTCCATCCCTCTGATCATTTTCATGACCCTCTACTGTAACTTCTCCAACAGGTTCACATCTTTCTTGTGTTGGGGACACCAGAGGTGGACGCAGTCCTCCAGATGGGGTCTCGCCAGAGTAGAATCATCTTCATCGACCTGCTGGCTGTGCTGCTTTTGGTGCAGTCCAAGATACAGTTGGCTTTCTTGACTGCCAGTACACTTTGATGAGTCATGTCCAATTTTGCACCCACCAGTGTCCCTTCCTGGCAGTGCTGCTCTCAGTCTTTTCATCCCTCAGCCTGTACTGATACTGGGGGTTGCCCTGACCCAGGTGCAGGACTTTGCACTTGGCCTTGTTGTACGTCAAGAGGGTTGTACAGGGTCACTCCTCAAGCTTGTTAGGGTCCTTCTGGATGGCATCCCTTCCCTCCAGTGTGTTGACTATGACACAGCTTGGTGTCATCTGGAAACTTGTGGGGGGCACACTCCTTAAAGAAAATGTTATCATGGAATCACAGAAAATGCTGAGTTAGAAGGGACCTACAAGGATCACCACGTCCAACTCAGCCCTGCACAGGATCACTCCCAAGAGTCAGACCACGTGCCTGAGAGCATTGTCAAATGCTTCTTGAAATCTGTCAGACTTACTACTGTGACCACTTCCCTGGGGAACCTGTTCCAGTTCCCAACCAGCCTCTGTGGTTATTTTGGTATGTGGGCTCACAGGAGGTCTCCAGTATAACCCATTGTCTCAACAAGGCTCAACCGTGGGGTCAGACCAGGTTGCACAAAGCTTTATTCAAGCCAGGGCTTGAAACCCTTCAAGGTCTCTTCAGTCACCTCCCTTTCTGTACCTCAGATAAATCTAACTGTTTTCAGTGTAGATACACTGGTGCAAAATCTATGCAAAACCATCTAATCTTTAGTTTCCATATATATCTACCCATTTGTACTTCTATATATCTAAATATCTACACATTTGTAGCAGTACTTAAAATCCTCCTAAATCTCTGTTTGAATTTTCGGAAACTAGCTACACACATCTGATTTCACAAGGTGTTTTAGTGAGATTAAGATGAAAAATGAAATGGAAAAAGTCAGCTTTTAGGACTGGTTGACAGAAGTACTGAGAACTTATGCCTAGTGGAAACATGGTATCAAGTTAACTTTAAAGGACTGACTGCAGACTTTAATTCACCTGAAGTTTTACAGACTATAACATTCCTAATTTATTTTAGCTCACAAGCAGCCCTGTTACACAGTTCCTAAGAAAACCACAAGAAACAAAACTTACTTTACTTCGTCTCCTCTGAGTTCCATCCTAAGAGGTCTTTAGGAGCTAATTTTTGATTCATTTAAATTAATGACAAAGTCCACAATGACCTTACTCCTGTAGGATTACAGCTGCAGACTCCTAACAACACCTTTGTTTCTTTTGTGTAGCTTACCGGAGATCGTAAAATAGTGCCCTTTGAAGGGAAAAAAATTTGCCTTATTTGTTTTGTTAAGTGTTTTATGCATTTACCACAGATTATAAATAATGAAAGGTAGGTATTTTGAGTAAGAAAAGGTTTTTACAAGAAAAAGAAAATATATGTATATTCCCTGTGGAACATAAAGAAGAGTCATGGTGTTTCCTCACTTTGCAGAACACCACAAACAAGAGAAAGAAGAAACAGTGCACAGGAGAATGACCAGCAAAACAGAAGAAAGGAGATGCACTCAGATTAGTTATCCCCTCAGAAAGAACTATCTACAAGGAAAATAAAGGCAACATGATGTCAGCCCTAAGTATTTATTGCAGCATCTGTAAAATGTGCCTTTCATGATCGCTGTCTCAAGCCTATACACAAAGACTGGGCTGACAGAGACATAAATCACAATGTAATCTAATTTTTTGCCTCAGTCCTTACTGCTTGATTATGTTGCAGTAGGATGTATAACCTCAGTTCTCCCTTAGATTGAAATAAGCACATACCAGAGGAGGACTGGAAATCTTTTCTGACACTTGATGTACAGAACACACACAGGTGTTAAAAGGGCCTCACGTTACTCTAGTCTGGCTGATATAATATTAGGTACTGGCTCCTGGCACGACATAAAATTTAAATACTGATTTGCATGTTACCATGTAAAGTCACTTTGTAGTGACCTCTCCACTGGAGGAGGTGTGGCCCTGGTGCAGCAGGTTGTCCCACGTTGCTCATCACCAGTTGGTAACCAGCTCACCGCTACTCGCATGGGAAAGGATCCATTTCCACTTCCTGCCCTTTCCTCTTTTCCTGCTTCCCCGTGTTCACAGCTATGCACCCCTGGCACCAACTTTCCTTCAAACTGAAGATCCCTGTTAATGAGTCTGGTGAATAAACTCTGCTGAGAAGGTCAGCTGGGTTAGTTTTCTAACAGATTAGTAAACTGTGTCAGCCCATGGAGAGGTCTGGTGAGGAGCAGAGCCAGCAAATCAGTGGCAATTGGAAGTTGCAGGAGGTAAGCTCCCAGAACAGGTAGCTTGGGAAAGGCAGGATTAGTGCAGGGAAGGCTGTAAAGGGGTTGCCCCCTTCTGCAGCTCTGGGTCACTAAACTGCCTTGCTCCATTTCACGTAACTGCAGTGTTATGATCTAACACACCATCACTCTATACGCTCAGCATGGGTGTAATTTTTCATGGAAGTACTCTAGACCATCTAATTATACAGAGGTCAAAAGGATAAAATGGAAGAGATAGAAGATGACTGTGCCACAACTTACAATAGCTTGTAGAAAGGGAGAACTCGACCAACCCATCTAACAAAATAACAACTATTAGCATTAGTGGTTACAGCACCAGCAGACATCACACAAATAAATCCTCCCCATTCTTCTGAGATTAAATAAATAAATCTCACATTCCACAGGAAGGCACAGGGAACAAAGACTAAAAATTTTCAATTATTTAAATTATTCCTATTATTCAAACAAGTTCCATTGTTTTCATATTAGTTGTAATCACTTTCTGTAGATTTCTGTTTGCTCACAGGAATGATTTCCTGCAAATGCAGCAGAAGGGAAGTTCTCAATTCATAATTCGCATAGGGAGCATGATTCAAGGAGCTACAGCATTCATTCAGTTAAGTAACAGAAATATAATTCCTTAGGGGCCATAAAAACATGCTTGAGTAAAGGACACCTGGAGTATAACAAAGAGCATGGGAGCAATTTGTTGCCTGAAATAAGCTACTCCATTCATGAAACAATTGACAACAAACAGCACACTATTAGAACTGGAAATAATTCTTCCTATTTTTTCATTTGGAAACAGAAACTACTTATATTTATATATATATATATAGAGAGAGAGAGAGAGAGAGAGAGAGAGAATATATATACATATATTTGAACCAGTCTGCAGACCTTATTCAGCTTATTAGAGTGGAAGAATCAACAACCTTGCACAAAATTCTAACAAATTCATCTTGGCCTTCCAATGCCAAGTCTTTATTCTCTTCTTATGGGCAGGAACACAGTCCCTCTAATTTCACATTACGACTGTTAAACTTGCAGGTCACAAATGGTTTTTAAACAG
>VXAY01005130.1:262888-281776 GCA_013399855.1 Oxyruncus cristatus
AAAGGCCCTGGCTGTAAAACAACTCAAATTTTCATTCAAAACACTTTGCTACTGCTATAACCCACTGAGGTTCCACAAGTTATGAAACAGGAGTTTTGATATACTAGTTCTCTAACTTCCTAATGAGAATGGCCACCTGACTGAAGTCTGAAATGCTCAAGATTTTTTAGAGTTGCCGATCTAAGACATAAGTATGCAGAACCAGCTGATTTTGTAGGGGCAGGTGGGACACTAGAACACTTTCTTTGACCTTTTTTGAGTAAGGCAGGGGATTTAGCTAAAACATTGTCTGATGTCTCAAGAAATTGGAAAGTTTCATGGTAATACTTGGCACTGGATTTCTGTAAATGTAATTCCAAAACTAAAACTTTAGTCCCCACCTTGGCACTGAACTGAGAATTAACTCATTAACCCTGTTCATGAGATTTTCTATGTATGGAAGGAAATCCTGTGCATGGATCTATATATGGAAAAAAATGAGAATGTCATGGTGATGCCCACACTTTAAATTACAAAGCCCTTAAAATTATGCATATGCGCTTAAATTTTTTCCTGTCACTTCTCAATAAGAACTTATTCATATAACTACTCCATTTCAGCAGAAAAAAAAAAGAAGTAAAGAAATTAAAAAAGCTTAAACTATGAAAGCAAACTTCCAGACAGGAGACTAGATTTCAAAATCTCTACAGAATGTATTAAAAATTCACACAGCAATGAAAGGTTGAGAGTTTCAAGACTATAATCACAAAAATATGACAGAATCAGAAGGTTTTCAGGAAATGATTGTCAGGCTTTACCAGCTATAAACAACTACTCACAGTCTTCCCTCATCTACTAAGTTTACATCTGTTCTAAATTTCTAAATATTGCTGCTGTACACAGGGTGGCATCATGACTCCAGAAGCCATAAACAAGACTTCAGGTGGGGAACAATGTCTTCAGCAGTCTCCCAGTAGGAGAGAGGAAACTATAAAACCCAAATCTCTCCTTGGCGTTAATAATGTGGAACGTATGATTTCTGTGGAAAGATTAAATCACACTGAGAAATCTTTTAAACAGAAATAATAGGGAAGAGAGATGACAACCCAGAGACTAGTAAAGAGATGATGGATAGAGTGGAAAGAAAAGGGTGCTGCGAAATGGAAGCAAAAGAGACCCCAGGAACAGTATTGCAGGGTGTCAGGGCTCCCACCACAGGGTAGTCACATGGATGGGGAAACAAACCCACAGTGACTAAGATCTGGAGGGAAAGCTCATACTGAAGTAACCAGTGGATGAGTAAAAACCCTACAGTACAGGTAGACAGGAAGAGGAAGACATGGAGCTCATTCTCATGGTGATGGAACAGCCCAAACACATAGGGCTCCCACACAATAGCAGCCTGGTTTAGCGAAGGAATGTCTTTTGGCTTGGTATTCATTAACAAGGTGTCTCTCTGTACTTACGGACGAGATTCAAGAGCAAGGAGGATAACTACAGGAGGCTAATCAGAGGAGGATAAGTCCAGAATTATTTGTGAGCCCTCAGTAAGCTCATGGGCTGCACCCAGCTGTGCTAAGAAAGCTGGCTGATGTGCTTACAAGGCCATTCTTCAACAAGTAAGGTCCTGGAGACTGTGGGAGACCTCTGTACACAAGGAGAAAGCCAAAGATGGATCATCCTACAGGCTTTACTTTGGTCCCTGGGAAAATTATGGAGAGGGTCCTCTTGGAGCACATTTCTGAACATGAGGGAGAAGAAAGTGATGGGGAACTGTTGTGGTGGTTTGACCAGAAGTGACTCATGCCTGAATCAGCTGTGACAAATTGACTGAATTTGTGAACACGTGGAAAGCAGAGGCTATTTAGGTTAACTTTAGCAAGGCTTCCAGCACTTTCCCACAATGTCCCTGTAGCCAAGCTGTGGGTGGGCTCCCCACAGCAGGGGAAATATGGGTTGGGTGGTTGGGGTCAGAGATGATGTCACTGGGCCGTATTTGCCTGGATGCTGGTGTCCTATGTGGTCTCACAGGTCTGCCCTGGGGTTTGCTCTGTTTAACATTTCTATCCATGACTGGTAAAGTGCACCTTCAGGTTTGCAGGTGACACCAAACTGGGGCAGCAGACGAGTCCATATGTATGTGGTCAGGTCTTCTGTACAGACTGTGGGATGAAGAGGTCAATGGGCCCCTCAGTTAACCAGGGCAGGAACAACAGCCCTGTTTCCAGCTGTCATAGAATAAAGCCCCCAGCAATTTGACCTAACTCACAGCTAAGCCTGTCCTGGGCAGTGTTGGACTAGAGACCTCTGGAAATCCCCATCATCCTGAATTGTTCTGCAGTGCTACAATCCATAAAGTATACCAGGCATTTTGAATACACACTGTTCAGGCCTGCTGATTTACCTTGCATCAGTCTTGGGCCAAAAATCAAACTGTTTGTAGCAACGTGGCATAAAAGATGGAGGATAGCAAATCAGCTTGATGAAAAAATCATGAAACTAATTTATTTTAAAGAAGACAAATGGAATGTAATTGGAACTAGAGGAGCAATACTGTACTGTCGTGAGCAGCTGCTCAAGACCAAATGGGAGGAGGAGGGAAGTAAAATTTGTTAGCCCTAATCTGACACTGTACTGACTCAGGTTTTTCTCTGAGGGATGGAAACCAGAAGGCAAGCTGCTGCTTGGTGAGTTATTGCCTTTGAGTGATCCAGTCAAAATGCATTTCAAGGATGTGAAAGAATAAGATTAGAAAGAAAATTTATGTTCATTTTCTCATCTTATGTTTCTCTTCCGGAACTTTACAATTCAAGAACTTTAATGTTTTGATTTCATAAGAATGAACAACAATTCTTTCTACATTGCAGCTTGTCTTTTATTCCAACAGACAATAAAGCTGGAAGCACTGCAACACACTTTCTTCAAAGCAATGAGTAAGATGAGGAGCAGGCTACCTGTTGCTTAGGAGGCATGTGAGAGGTCATGAATCAAACTGTACCTCTGCATGACCCTTCAGTAGGATCACTTCTGAAGAGGCTAGTAATTTTTTGGCAGGAATAGTAGGGTACGTTGGGTTTTTTTGTTTGTTTGGGGTTTTTTTGGCAGAAATTGAACAACTCCAGGCAAACCCCCAAATTCTTGCAGCGCACTATGCACCTGACATAAAGTTAAAATAATGCAGTTAGTGCTACAAATATAAAACTACAGAAGTATTAATGACGCCCTTTCTCAGTGCAGCCTGTCATAATTTGTCAAAAAAGTTTGTCATTGTGCTTGCCATTTCTAAAACACTTATCTATCAGCCCAGGCCAGGAATTATCTGGCCAAATATAAAGTAGTTAGTTTTGCACTTTGGTTATACTCTACCTCCAGAGTGAAAACTCCAGCTCTTACAACACAGAATGTGTGTGTTTTATTAATTTCTGTTTTTGCTTAAATGTACTCATTGTGTTCTTTAATATGAAGCTGGAAGACAACTGGGATTCAATTCACATCATGAGCAGAATACATTAATATAACTGATCATTAACTCATGATCGGTTATAACACATGATCATTAACACATGATAAGACAGAACATAAAAGAATTTATTATGAAAAAGCCCTAAAAAGGAAAGTTAAGTGCTCTGATTAATTACAATATTGGCAATCCGATTATTACTATTCAAAGACTAAGAGAATGGAAAACATGGCTTGCTGGAAAGTAGCTCTGTGGAGAAAGACTTGGGAGTCCTGGTGGGCAACAAACTGCCCATGAGTCAGCAGCGTGCCCTTCTGGCCAAGGAAGCCAATGGACTCCTGGGATGCACTAGGAAGAGCATGGTCAGTAGATTGAGGAAGGTGATCCTGCCCCTCTACTCAGTCTTGGTGAGGCCTCATCTGGAGTGCTGTGCCCTAAGTTGGTCAAGGGTCTGGTGCATCTTTCTTGTGAGGAAAGGCTGAGGGAGCTGGTCCTGTTCAGCATCCAGAAGATGTGAATAAGAGGGGTCCTCGTTTATGTTATAAATATCTAAAGGGTGGGTGTCAGGAGGTTGGGGCTTCCTGGTGGTGCTGACCAATAGAACAAGAAGCAACAGGCAGAAACTGATGCACAGGAAGTTCTACCTGAACTTCTTCATTCTGCCAGTGACGACACATCGAACAGATTGCCCAGAGGGGTTTTGGATCTCTCTCACTGGAGATATTCAAGAATCATCTGGATGTAATCCTGTACCATGTGCTCTGAGATGATCATGTTGAGCAGAGAGGTTGAAGTCGATGACCCACTGTGGTCCCTTCCAGCTGAATGATTCTGTGATTCTGTGATTTTCAATATAAAGCTGTTAGAAAAACTATCTGTATGAATGTAAATTTTGCTTTTAATATCGGCCCCCAAAATTTGTTGTATTCATTTCCAACAGATGCTGTAATGCAATATTTAATGATAGCAAAAGGACTAAGTGCAGTAACAGGGTTTCCCCCATGAATGGGGCCTCTCATAGATGTTGAACTTTTCTAAACGAGAATTTCAAACTACTGCCTTTATTTCTTACTTGTGAAAGATTTTTAAGTTACTCAAACAAATAGGAGTCTAAAAGAAATAAATTAACATACTGACACCCAGAGAACTCTTCTTTGATGCTGATGCTAGAGACTGTGAAGCTCAGAGTGATCTGGCTTGGGACTTCGGGCTGCTGTAGCATACATGCCATCCTACCTAAAGGCTATCAAAGCCCACACAGTTATCAGAATACCAAGGATGCTTCTTTCACTCCAGTGAAGATCTAACAAGAAAAAGAAAGAGAAAGAATGGCAGCCAAACTTGCCCTGTCCCACAGATTATCAAGGCCCTCTTAGGAGAGGTAAATGTCACTGTTGTCCAAAATCCACAGGTTCAGTTTAGAGAGATAAGATGACATGGATTCAGATTCTAAGAAGAGTACAATTCTATGTCTTATAATTAACTATTTCAAACCGTCATAATAATCATAATAATCATAAAAACTTCTTAAACAGAAGACAGACCCTAACTTACCAGTAGGAGCACAATCTGAAGTAAAAGAGCCATAGCATAGTTAACAGGGTGCAACCACACACCTTTTACAGCAACCTAGTGCCATTTTCCATAAAAAATATAATCCAGCACATTACTGAGTTTGCAGTTAATTTGCTGTCTACAAAGAATAGTGGCCATTTTAGTTCTGGACCATTAAATTTTAGACACAAAGATCACTTTGGAAACTACCCAAAACAATGATCCCAATCTTCCAAATGTAGCAAGCTTACTAAATATGTTCATGTCCCCTTACCTACAAGCCGGCTAAAAGCATGTGTTTTATTGGAACATAGGATGAATTTTACGGGAAACCAACACCAAATCCTTCTCCTCTAAAAAATGGTATGTGGGAAAAGGAAAATGAACCAAGGTGGAAAAATAGTATAAGCACTTGAAAGCATTAAAATAACTTAATTCCAATACAGAGAAGATGTTCATGAACTTGCATGAGCCTGCCAATTAAGGCATCAGCAAACTGAGGCGTGATGACAACTAGAAGGTGGCAACTTGTAATTCTGTGTTATAGAAATATAAGGAATGAAAAGAATGATGTATCTTTCATACATGGAAGCAGAGAACAGCTGAACCAAAGAAAGTTAAAGGGTATACCTGAAGACTAAGAAAATTGCAGTGGCAACATATGAGTTTTAAAACCTGAATTGCTCTACTAAAGCTAGTAATGACCAATAACAGCTTTTGGCAAAAACTGCTTATTTCTAAAAAGAAAAATATAGGCTCAGGAATACTGGGCATTTGAAGATCTTTAAGCAAAAATATTATATAGAAGCAAAGGAAGCCCATGACAAGGAAGACCCTAAGCCAAAACCCAAATTCAAATGCAAAGCTCAAGGATAAGCTTGCATAAATATTTTCACACTGAATTAAGGACACTTGTCAGTTGCAACACAGCAGTCAGGCATTTTGTTCTTTCCAGCAATCTCTAATTAAATGCTAATAAAATTCTTCCTGTTCCAGCTAGATCTACTGCATTGACATGTCCTGAATGTAATGAATAAGACCAGTAAAGTCTTTTACATGCTATGGAAATGCATGAACATATTGAATGTGTTGAACGTGCTTAACTATGTACGAAAAAGTACTTGCAGAGATGTGAATACTGATCAATATCTGAAAATTACATGGAATTTCTAAACAAGACCAGGCCACAGGACAAAATGAGTCTACTTCTTCATGGTACTCAGGTTGTACTTTCTTTCTTCACAGTAGGAAGGCAATGGAAATAAGTTTAATGTTCTATTTTATAAATATTGGCACCTATTACTGCACTTTGGCCTTTATTCACAGTAGCCCTAAATAAAGATAGAAGTTCCAAATCATGATGGTCGAAGATAACCTGCTTTTGGAATCAATATATTTAGAACAGACACATACACAAAGCTTCTGCTGGAAGCTCTATTACTTTCAGTAGCATGTAACAGAATTCAGCTCTTTTGTAGAACCACACTGAATAAGTTTCTGTATTTCCTTTTTGACATCCCTCATCTACAAGGGTGTTGCAATCAGAGCTTGGGGAGTTCTTAGGATGCTGAAACAAGTGGCTTATATTATGAAACCAGTATCAATGAAGATCCATGAATATATACAAAAAGTTAACCAACACATAAGTAATTTATGAATTGATCCACAGTAAGTAATGTACTGCTAGAGTACGTAGAGAGTCTATGTTCCAAATTCAGAAAACTCTGCTAATGATCAAAAATAATTCCAGAATTGGATCCCTTTAAAAAAGGCACATTTTCCTCTTTATTTAAAAAAAGGGTTAACTTTGAACAACAGATTCAAGAAAAGGTCCGTGCAGATCTCATAAGAAAATAGATATATTTATGATATGGTCTTCACCGTAATTATTATTGCATGAACACAAATGAGCACTCTTGGTATTTGCAATTGTTATTCTAGGTTATATCAACTATGTGTAAGCCTTTACAAAGCTGTGCAGACTAGGCTTGGCCTAAATACATATACACATGAATACATACATGACAAACATATACATATGTATCTGTGCATATATGTATGTAACTACATAAATACATATATGTCAATACACAGATACGATCCAACAAAGGGAACTTTCTAAATCTGCATTTCATAGATACGAAAAACTAGATTAAAATTTATTAAAAGGATGGGACTGTTTTGAGTGGCAAGGACAGACCAGATTAAAACAGCAGGGCTACTGCTGTTCTTGGGGTTAGTGGCAATTTAAAGGATTTATCACAGCCATATAAATAACTTATTTTTTTATAGCAACTGATGGTTTTATACAAGCTGCCTCACTGAAAAAACTGGTAAGACACAGCAGAATGACATTTTAGGAATTTCTTAACCTAAAAAATGGAAATCTGTTAAATGGATAAATGCCATTTGATGATGGATCATGGCTAAGGAAGGTGTTAAATCCGGGTGAAAACACTACACCTCTGAAATGTCCATCACTTCTTATGATGTTGTGGCAGCGTACAATCCAGCAAACTCATTTACATGGACCACTATGATCACCTAAATTAATTTAATGTATTCTAATCCAATTCTTACCTAGCAGGAGGTAAGTAGATACACGAAGAAATTGCTACCACACACGAAGAGTTGTTGGCTGAAGTGGGATGTGTTTTCTGGTAAGACTTTCAGCCACCCAGCACTTGTCATATCCAATCATACAGCACTGAAGCAGTTCAGTAGCAGCTTTAAAGTTATAAATGAAACCTCACTGTAAGAGCTCTGCTTCCTAGTGTTGCTATTTCAGATTTGTACTTTGTCCTTAACTGGAAACTTTAAAAAAAATCCCAACTTACAATTTGTGGCAAGAAGAAAGGCAGACACAGATACTCAGTGTTTCTATCCCTTTCAAATGAAGATAACATGGACATAAAGACTAAAATATGTGAACTTTGGAAAAACTGGTGAGCTTTGAAACAGCAACAGTTTTGTCTGTCTGCACTGGACATGATTACAATGATTATTTTTTCAACATAAAACCTGTATCTACATTGGAATAAGGTATATGATATACTATAGGAATAAATACCTTTCAATCATTCCAAAATCCCTATCCAACAATACCATCTGATGCTTTTTTGGTTTTGTGCTATGGGAAACAGAGAATAATGATGCTCTCCTTGTCTTCACACCATTCAGTTTTACAGTATGTCTAGATCATAACCCATTCACTTTTTTTTTTTCAGGTTTATGAATAACTATCTCTTCATACAAAAGATGCTTTCCATTGTTGACCTTCTTTGTACTCTTTATCCCTACAGTGCACCCTTGAGAACAGTATAGGGGATACTTAGTACTCAAAGGGTAAAAATCCTGGTTTGTCCCACTTTCTTTCCCAAAAAATCCTATGATTCTGTGATGTCAGTGTTTCTCTTATTCTGTGACCAACCCTATTAACTCTGATAATAAGAAGGTAATTGAAAACCCAGGCTATCTAGGGTCCTAGAGAGCACACTGGGAATTTTGGTGCAATGACTTTCAGTGTCTCCAGAAAAATCCAGACAAAGCTGAATCAGCTCATGTTCAACCAGTTAAACCTTGGTTACTGGGATAAGCTAAGATCCAGCTTGACTTAGTTCCAGTTCATGCAAACCATGTAGAATTTGGACTGGCCTACAGACCAACTTGGTGCAGCTGCATGCTTCCTACAGTCTCCAGAGGGAATATTTTTGGGGTGATGTGAAGAGACACCCCCAACTGTGGTGACATTTTTATGTGTTGCTGGTTTGCACAACAAGATACTAAAATCTAGGATGCTTGGGAACAAGTAAATAGAAGATTGCTTGATGAGTTGGGTAGAAGACCAGATATGACACATGCAGCTGGCCCTGAATGCCTTCATGCACTGAATTCCCAGTTCTGAAGGGAACAGGGTGCATACTTATACTATTACCTAGGGTCAGAAGAATTTTATTATTGTCAGTTTTTTCTTAAGTGAAAACTGCCCAAATGACTGAGCTGTCACTGGAAACAGAAATGTCTACTGACAGAAACCCAACTAAAACTAAGTAAATCTCCAGGTACAGAACTTCTATCTTCTTCTACTTAAATTATGTAGAAAATTCTTCTACTTTGCCTCATCAGAGCGTTACGAGGCTTCCCTTTATATTTATGTAGTACTTTTTTTAACAGGAAAGTATTACAGCTGTATGTGGCTCTGAAGCTGCCATGAAACCTATAAAACCCAACTGTTTTTACCACTTACACTGGTCTAATTAAGTCAGTGAAAGCACCAGAATGCCTGACAGAAGGGTAGATGTTATCTGGTCTCGATTAGATTGGGGTATATTGCACACAATGAAGAACTACTAGAAAATTCAATCTGCATTGAATTGTAGAAAATACTACAACAAAGAATTCTACTGAAACCTCGAAGTCTTCATAAATACTATCCTAACATCTTCCCTATGCAAAATGTTCTCTACTGTATTGCACCAAAAAAAAGATTAGTGTTAAATAAATTAAGGCAGTGACTTGCTTTCCTGCTATTATTATCAGTATCGTTTCAGAGAATGATTATTTTTTATTTATTTCTATCGTACCTTCAATCCTCATGCCTACAAGTTTTCTGAACTCACAAAAAATACCACAGGCATTTCATAAAGCAAAAGCTTTATTTGAACGTGAACTTCAAGCAACAGAAAAAACTCAGACAATCCAAACTGGGGTGACTAGGTTTGAAAGGTTTCTCCGTTTACATTACTATACTTGTTATACCTATGTATAACAAGTTATACCTATGTATAACAAGTATAGTCATGTAGAATCACAAGTGTAGTATATATAAAACCTAAGGATTACTGTCATTCTCACCCTCATCTTTAAGAAATAAATATGGTAGAATAAATTATCCGATTAAAATATTTTCCTCCATTTTCTGAGCTGTTCCACATTTCTCCAGTTGAGAATTTCCTCCTGAAGGGGATATTTTTTTCTTTTTTTTTTTAATGGGGATAACTCATCAAAAAGTATGATCCGAAGAGACCTCAGAGTAATTCATTAATACCATCACCTTAATGAAAACTAGCTGCACTTACACCTTACTTGACAGATTAAGCTACTTCACACAGGTGTTCTAATCAAGTACTTCCTTATTCGTACAGTTGCACTTTATTTTTTAATATATTTTAAAAATTACATTGCAGTTTGATTTCATAGTGCTTGTTCTCATCGACTGTGGGCATACAGCAAACCTCCATGCATAAGGTTTTTCTTGTTCCCAAAGACTGCTATACAGATTTGTGTAGACAGAGTACATACTGTGACTTAAATGAACAAAGACTACTTTCATCCTGTTTTAACTCAGTTACTGGGAAGCTAAAATTTGGATTACTGTAATTCTACAATGAAGCACAGAATCCAGGTTCTTCTTGCTAATGTGTTATCCTGTAAGAATAAGATCAACACCATCACAAGTAGAAGGCAAAACTCCACATGAATCAAAAGCTCGATACGGAGGAGTGAGATACAGATCTCTTTTCATCAGCAAAACTTGATAATTTTTGATAGTCTCAATTCATCTTCCCAGACAAAATCAGTAATATGGGTTCCTCTTTTGTTGTCTTTCCTATCGTCTTTCATTTGTAAAGTAAACTCTTAGGAATCTTCTAAAGCAAAGTACCTTGATGAACTTTCAAGGCATGAAAAAACAGTATTTCTTTCCTGTTTTGACTTAATATGTAGCTGAAGAATTAGAACTTTTGATGTTCATCAAGGTTAAGTGGTTCATCTCTCCATATGTCCTTTTTTTCTGTGTCTTGTTTATGATCAGTAATACAATGTCAGAAAAGCAGAGCTTCACTTCCAGTATTGTATGTATTTCAGTACGTTAAACCTGACAGTCTTCAAAATAATTTCTAGTAGTCTGTCCAAACAGAACTCCTCTCATCACTTGGCTGCTGTCCTTTTGGGTTTTTTGTCCAAAACATTAAAGAGTATTGAACTTGAAATAAGAAATCTTTCCTTTCTGAAAAGAATAAGTCTATCATTGTCCTACAGCTGCAGAGGATATTTTTGTCATGCTTTTAAACATTTATTTTTTTTTAGTATACATGATGCGCTGTTTTGGTTGCAGAAACTTGTCATGTGGCTGCATGTATTAAGCTCTGTGTCAAATGCTAAAAGTTTATAGGTGGCTGGGACAAGAAATTCAGGAAGGACACCAGGGTAACATACTGACAGACAATGACCTTCTGCTGTCTATCTCATGCAACTATACCTACTGAAAAAAATGGTAATGATGAAACAAGTAACTAACCCACCATAGGGCTTTCTTTAAAGGATTCAGATCTTTAATTATCTTTGTTTCACACCTACCTTTGGATATAGTCCCATCTTGTCAAACACAGATTTTAGCTATATAACCCCTTTGCTGCAATAAACTGCAGCTAATTTCAAAAACTTCATGATGCATGACATTTTAGAAATTAAACTATGGTTATCAACCGTGAAGCTTAAATTTCCATGACCAATGTTCCATTTCCTTTTTCTCACAGAGTCCATGAACAAAAAAGTAAACTTAAGAACGATGAGCTGAATGAGACAACCAATTAATATAACTATAGAGGGATAATACTACTGGTTACTCCTCAAAGACCACTGAAACCATGTGCTTATGTGCACACCTGCTGCAAAAAGAGCAAGACATTGGACTGATTGAACTGCATAAACACAAATTCAGTATACAAGACAGAAGAGATAATGTTGTGTCCTGATATATTTCCCTCTCTCAAAAAAAAAAAAATAAGATGTTATTAATGACAAGGGTTTTGAACAAAACAGTAGGACTTTATGCCACCCCTAAGAGTGTCTATTAGCAAAAAAGGTTTGAGGGTTTTTTGAATTGAAAATAAGTTCTAAGTGGCCTGTTAAAAGCATAAGGAGACATACTTCATATAACAGGAGTAAAACACCTGAGTAGTTGTTTTACTGGTTTAGGTACGGTACTCGCCAACCTACCTGTCCCATCGAGACTTTCCACACTGCTGCTCACTTAATCCCCCTCTCCCCCACCTTCTACTCCTCCTACCTCAGGTGGCTGTAGAGAAGAACAGGAGGCACAAAAGGCAAAGATCACGGGTTGACATAAAAAAACAATTTACTGGAAACAACGAGATAGGAAGAACAGTAAGAGTAACAATATTAATAACAAAAGTATTCATAAAGAGAGAATGATTCACATGTAAAAATGCTCACCACAGACCCTGAGACAATGAACAATGGTCAACAGGTTCGACAACCATGCTTTTATTCCACTGGAAACAGATGCCCCTCCTTCCCAGAAGTGAGAGAGAGGGTCCCTCTTCCCCACCCTGGCAATGGAGTAATGTGGTATCATATGGCACAATGCCTTGGCCATCAGGACAGTAGTGAATACCTAAACATCTTTCATCCAAGTATGCTGCACAACTTTTCAAAGGAACATCCTTAGTATTCCAGAGTATTATAAAAATATTTATATTTACACTTTAAAGCGACAAAGGAAAACAGCTAGGCCCCAAGTCCCCCATTTTGCTGAAAAATATTATCAGCAATGGACTTGATTGAAATGATTACCTCTATTAATGAACCCCTTCGTGTTTCTTCAGTTTGTTTCATACATTTTTTTAAAACTAAAACTCAGACACCACGGTCCCTGCATCAAACTGAGAGTGATTAGGTCCGTTTATCTGAAAACACCTCATCAGATGCAAATTTGAAAAAGTAATGACACTATGTCTATGCCAGCATTTTTTGTTTTTTGAATCTACCCATCTAGTGCTATCTATGCATCTGTCAAGTTAATTGAAAGGAGCCTAAATCAGAATTTTCCTGTTTTCAACTTAATAAAAATTTTTGCATTCAGCTATGTGTCCAATTAGTGTTAATAATGGCCACATGGTTGATCACAGAATTATGCAAGAAATTAATGAAAGTAAATAAATAAGTGGCATTAGGTGAATATTTGAGAGGCCAAGCCAAGCCTCCTCAGCAAACATAAACTGCCAAAATTAACAGACTGCAGCTCATACTTTATTGAGCCATGACAGCAAACATTTATCAAATGAAGGAGAAGAATAAGCCAACACTAAGACAACTCCTGCTTCTTAAATTCTGGGTGAATAGTCTGTTAAGACTATCCTAATTAACTATAAATAGCAACAGAGGGCACGACTACTGACAGTAATATTCAGGATAGAACTAGGATTCTGAATGCACTAAAAGACAGAAGACCTTAAAAATGCCTGGACAAACAAATATTATATTTGTTATATCTGTACAGACAGGGAGACAACTAATATATCTTGCTGCAAGATTGCAAACCAAATTTATCAGGCCAGACACGGTTTCATATTGAACCTTCAGTATCCTGACAAAAAAAGCAGTACATCTGAATCTGCTTTGAAGACAGCAAAATTCATTCCTGATCTTCTTGTTGGATAAAAGATTATCTCATTTGGAAATATAAGCCCTAGCATTGCAGTATGTATTCGTGAATATACTGCTTCATGTCTAGCTTAGGCCATAACAATCACAGAATCACAGAATCAACCAGGTTGGAAAAGATCTTTGAGATCATCGAGTCCAACCCATGACCAAACACCATCCTGTCAACTCCTTCATAGCACTAACTGCCACATCCACTCTCTTCTTAAATAGTACCAGAGACAGCAACTCCATCACCTACCTGGGCAGCCCATTCCAATGTCTGAGCACTCTGTAAAGAATTTCTTTCTAATACCTAACCTAGATCTCCCCTGGCAGAGCTTAAGCCTGTGCCTTCTTGTCTTCCTGCTGGTTGCCTGAGAGCAGAGACCAACCCCCACCTGGCTACACCCTCCTCTCAGATAGTTGTAGAGAACGATGAGGTCTCTCCTGAGCCTTCTCTTCTCCAGGTTGAACAACCCCAGCTCCCTCAGCCTCTCCTCATGCAGGACCTGTGCTCCAGTCCCTTCACCAGCCTGGTTGCTCTTCTCTGGACCTGCTCCAGCCCCTCCCTGTCCTTCCTGAGCTGAGGGGCCCAGAACTGGACACAGCACTCCAGGGGTGGCCTCACCAGTGCTGAGTACAGGGGCAGAATCACTTCCCTGTTCCTGCTGCCACACTGTTCCTGATCCAGGCCAGGATGCCATTGGCCTTCTTGGCCACCTGGGCACACTCTGGCTCATGTTCAGCTTCCTGTCAATCCAAACTCCCAGGTCTCTTTCTGCCTGGCTGCTCTCCAGCCACTCTGTCCCCAGCCTGTAGCGCTGCAGGGGGTTGTTGTGGCCAAAGTGCAGGACCCAGTACTTGGTCTTGTTAAACATCAAGTCCTTGGATTCAGCCCATTTATCCAGCCTGTCCACATCCCTCTGCAGAACCCTCCTACCCTCCAGCAGACTGACACTCCACTCCAACTTGGTGTCATCTGAAAACTTGCTGATGGTGGACTCGTTCCCCTCATCCAGACCATCAATAAAGATATTAAACAGGACTGGGCCCAACACTGATCCCTGGGGGACACCACTAGTAACCGGATCCCAGCTGGATGCAGCCCCGTTCACCACCACTCTCTGGGCCCAGCCCTCCAGCCTGTTCCTCACCTAGCAATGTTAGCTCTTGTTATAGACAAGGGTTTACTATGAAGAAGTGTTACAGCCTCAGTAAAGCTATTGCAGCGTGTTTGTAACTAGCTACAGATATTATTAGGGATAAGCAATTGCCTTTAATGTGGGATGAGAATTACCCAAAATGGCCATTAATAGGAAGTAGACCTTGACTGCAGAATGCAATTTGTCACTGTAGTATCCGTGTTACATAGCAGTTGCTCCAGTTGTTCTGATTTTATGACACTGTGTTTCCATAGATTCCATTTGCAATACTGATCATAATAAAAATGGAAGAAACACACTGCCTGAACATGGAAGACTAAATGAAATATAGAAAAAAAATTCCAACGTGGATGAGGAAATATAATGCAAATATCATTGGCCTTTTATTTGCTTCTTACCCTCTATACAAATAACATTTAGTCGACAAAATCACCAGATTATGTGATAATTGGGTAAAGCAATTAATTTAGTTTAAGTTGGAACATGGGAATATGATTTAGGATTGACTGTACTGAAATCTCTCTTTTTTTTTTTTTTTCAATGTTGGTGTTGTGAGAAAATTTAAAAATGGGAGTCAAATAGGAAGCCAAGGCCAGGGTGCAATCCTTCCCTTAGCTCCATTGTTTCAAACACCAGACACATTACCCTACAACTTTCATGGCACTAACTTATGGCACTCATTCATAGCACTAATTCAACAGAGAAAAATGAAATCAGGTAAGAAATACTGGTTACTGTTGCACAGGACTGAAGAAAAGCTCTTAGCTTCTAGACAAACACCTCTATTATGGTTATCCAGAAAGAAGCCACAAACAGGTACTGCTTTTGGTGCAGTCTGCTCTACACCCAAGCAACTGTAGGCTTTTGCCTGAAGGGACTGTATCTCACCTCCCATCTTGTAACAACATTTTGTCTGTTGTTTTAACAGGTTTCCATAGATACATATATTTTTAACAATGTTGAAACACATCATAAAGTTCTTACATTGTCATTTATCTACATGCTAATGCTCAGTGGAGATTTTACTGGCTATCTCAATTATAGACACTACAGAGTAAAAAACGGAGTACAAATGAGAAAGATAGAAATATAAAGGCCACTTTTTCCTGGGTTTCAATGTACAAGAATTAAATATTTAACTTTGTTTTTGTTTTCCTGATAATAAATAATCTATATTATTCTTGGGTTTGGATGTTGTATTCTAATGAACTTTTAGTAGTCCAACAGAACTATTAAAAAATCCACAGTGAGAGGCAGGAACAAAAGTAGTTTTTAGCAAGTTTTATCGGGTTCTGGTGGGTATGGACGGCACAACTACCAAGGCAAGAGCAGGTTCTTTGTCTGGTGAATATGTAAGATCTAGCATGATGAAAAGTGAAATAAGTGCAGAAGGCTAAGAAGCACTTTTCCTTGTATTACTGTTCATCTAACAGTAAGCCTCCTAAAGGAACAGCGATATATGCACACAAAGAAGTTAGCAAAGACTGTGTAGAAGGCTGTGAAATAAAAATTTCCTTTAAATGCTCCCCTTGCATTTGGGGAATCTATAATAGAAATTTATACGTTTCAGTTCTTCCTGCATAAGCTGAGACTGAACAGAATGAGAGTGGGGGATGAGATAATTTATCCACTCTCGGGTTAAAAACATGGTATCAGAAGGTTCTCTGACTTTTATTACTGCAGCAAAGTTAGTAACCTAAAGTTTCATGCCAGGGCTCCTATGGGCCAAAAAGGAAGAGGAGTGGGAAAGAGAAGGGAGGGCAGGGCTTATGTCACTGATGTATCAATATATAATGCAACCTTAAGACTACATCGTTCTATGTGTCCAATGTGATGGTTGTTCTGGAGGCATCAATTAAAAAAACAATTAATATTCTTCTTATTTGTAATTCAACAATTTCTAAGTGAGATCTGCTTTAGCTGTATAGACCTTTTCCACGTCCTTCAATGCAATCCATTCAAATAAAAGCCATCATGTTGTTATAACAAGTAAAACTATCTGTTGATAAAAATTCCTGCAAATTTTGCTAACCTATCACCAAAAAAACAATTCTCAAGGAAGAACAACTTTACTGGAAATGAACAACACTGAAAATATGTTGTTAATCTTTTATTTTCTGTACAACAATCTAACAGTATGACAGATATTTTAATGTGATGATTCATTGTCACAATAAAGTATTCTCAGTGCTTTCCATGGGACAGAGTTGAGGCAAATGGCAAAAATCCATGAAGGAGTAGAGAAGGGGAAGCCAGTAGGAAAAAAAAATAATGAAATGACAATAAAAAATTCTCCGGAGGCTGTAAGTCAGAGAAGAGTTTAGGAACTGATTAGAAGAAGAAAGACAGCTGCCAGTGCTCTGTGGCATTTCTTTCAAGGACAAGAACATCAGCTCTGTCAGCTGCAAAATGGACAATTTGTTCATCCTGGTTCTCTTGTTAACTTCATCTCTGAGCCTGTGCGTCAGGGTGTGAATAAGGGGTGACATTTCTACCTGATCCCATGTGTGCTTCCCTCATCTCTTTTCTTTTTAACTTATGTACACTTACTACTGTGCTTTATAGGTGGTCTGAAACTGGAGAAACAGTGAGATGCACCAACCCATCCACACTGTTTGCAAGTCACTGTAAGAAGTTGTCATGTTTATGTGTCACACACCACAACTCTAGGGAAACAACTGGGCTGGAAAAAAACCTAAAGCAATGTTTGCATCTTGGTGGGCAAAATTCACTCTTGTAGCCAGAAAAGTAGAAAAAAACGCCCAACAAACAACTGCATAAACCCAGTAATCCTACACTAAGTGATTTCCACTAGAAGCAGTTACTTCCATGTACAAAAATGTTTTGATTCATTTTAATTTTTACTCTACCTTTTACTGTTTTCTTAAAGTTGCCCCCAGATATATTATTACTGGAATACTGATGAGTAGTTTTCAGTTGATGCAATACTAGGTTCCTTATAGAATCTGTGATTTACACTGCTAAACCAAAACTATGTCAATATACAAGCAGTTCATATATGTCAGTTGTCTGAGGTACCAGGTTATGTAGTATGCATGTAAATATTACAGAAATTACAAAAAATATTGCCTTCTAGTTTCATCATTTCATTTAATGGCTTCTTCCTAACAGGTGTCACTTCTGTCTCTTCCTATGTCTTGTTGCATTATCATACTCTATTCCACAGTAACACAGACAGTGAGAGTCAAAAGTTCTTTATTTACTTCCAAAATCTTCAGCTTCAAAACTAGAAATCTGAGTAACTGAAGGATACCAGGTGAGAATATCCTTGCTTTGAAAGCTGATATTAAGGAAAGATATCAAGGTTTTCTTGGTCTTGTGCTAGCTTTCATACATTATTTACATGGCTGACAGAGTAGAGCAACTTCTTCACACTCCGGTCACAAAGCTGGAATTAACTGTTTGCATTTAGCACACTGCTGCTACAGAAAAGGAGTATCCAAAATGCAGAGTGCTAAATTAGACCAACCTAGTAAAAAGGCCTTTAATCAGCAGCTCTTTGATGGTCAGTATTCATTTAGCCAGCACTTGATCTGATATCCATGTTTGCAGCAAACATCTCAGGATTTATTAAAAGCAGCAGGTAGGTTTGAATATTCTTTCTCCACAGAACTAACAGCACATCAGTTTTGGCAGGTAAAGGCGGGGTTGTTTCTGCATTTTTGATATTTAAATTTCTTCTCATTCCTTCTCAGCACACAGCATTATAAAACATTCAGCTCTTAGGTAGCTCCAAAGCTGCAGTCTCCTCTCCAAATGAAAAATTAACCACCAACAGATTATGGTAAATATTGTGTCCAATTTCCATATGGTCAAGCCAGGTAGCAAAACTATTAGCACACTGTTTGGGGGAACCCTGCTGTTTTTTAGCTATTATTTGGGTGTAAACTTTCTCTTCCTCCCTCCCCTCTGCACCCTCCCTCTCCCCATCTTTCTCCATCTCTCTCCCTCTTTCTCCATCTCTCATGCACAGTCAACTGCTATTTATGCAGCCAGAACAATCCTAGCATACACAGCACTAAATAATTGGAGAAAGGTGTCAAAACAAAAAGTCTTTGTCCTGGAAATCTGGTGATACAATAGCACAGTATAGTACAGACTCATAGTAAAGAAATACTGAAAAGCAGTGGGTCACTGGAGTCAAATTGCTTTATGGTGGTAATAAAGCTAATCCATATAAAACACTGATAAGCAATTAATACAGTAGTAAGATAAGTAGACCTTTTCAGTATTATATTAACTTTTTATGTATGTATTATTATT
>VXAY01005130.1:284425-322513 GCA_013399855.1 Oxyruncus cristatus
TCTATTTTTTCTTCAAAGCCCCTATAATCAAGGCAAAAAAAAAAAAAAAAAAAAGGCACTAAGGAAATAAGGAGTTCCTCCTTCTGCCAAGGCTGCAGGAGATTTTAGGTCAAAAAGGAATTTAAACCCACAGCAACAGCATTTTACATAATGCAGAAAGCTTGGTTTCCATCATGAGGATCATCTGGCATTCCACCAGACATAATATACATCTAATTTCTTGACCTTCAGGAAAGTTAAAGAGTGCTTTTTTTGTCCCACGTTACCCACTCAGTATACATATGAGACCAACACATAAGATGCATCCCAAGTTCTGAATCCTCTCTGAAGCACATGTTTTCTTGTACAAACTCCACCACTCTTTGAACATACCAGAAATTCCTCACTAATCGGAGTTTCTTAACGTGATATTAAATTATCCCTTTTCACTTTCACTTGGCCTAGAGCCGTAGCCCTCTAAAGATCCTTTTCAGGGCAAGTTCAGGTGTCCTGAGCCACATGCTCCAGAAAAATGCAAACCTGGTTGTGATGCTCATTGTTACTCACAAAGACTTTCAAGGTTCTGTTTGTGGAGATTTGTATCACTATCACCTCTGGAGAGCTTAGCCTGAAGACTTCTACCTCTGGACTTTTTACACTGAAGGTATACATCCAGAAACATTGTCCTGATAACAGTGCTTCCTATACCTACATCATTCCCAGAAGCTAAACTATCATTGCAAACTGTACACTGTAGCAGCAGTCTTTTTTGACCTATTATCTGTCTCCAGCCATAAATACACAGTTGCAAGTTTGTCTCTTTCACTCAATTTTAAGTAGTGAAAAAGAAATGACATGAATGGGAAAGCATTCCCTCTAGCTATGAAGAGACACATAAAAAAAATCACATAAAGGAGAAAAAGAAAAAAAAAAAAAAAAAAAAAAAAAAAAAAAAAAAGGACCTGAGAAGGGCTTATATTGCGTTCCAGTATGGATAGATGTAAGATGTTTTGTACACTTAGAAGAGCTGCCATTGTAATTGAAAAAGAATGCACTTAGAATAACTATAATCTTAAAGACTTTTGACAGTACCTATAATAAAGGTAGAAAAAAGACATTAGAGGGAAGCATTTTTTCAGGGATCACCTGTGGAAAAAAATGCTAATGCATAGATGCAGTAGAGGACAACTTTTAGAGTGCAACTGTGCAACCTCGACAGTGTTTCTCTACTGAAAACTAAATTCAGTACATCTTCATGCTATTTGTCACCAAAAAATGATAAGCAGTAAAATGGTTGATCAATGACATCTACTAAAAAGAAAAAAAGAAAAAAGCTCAGCTATCATACAGCTGTGAGTGAATGCATACAGCAATGGTAAACTGATCATATTACATGGGCTAAGTGGTCTTTCTGACCATCAAGAGGCTATTATCAGACAGATATTAAGGCACACAGGAAAAACACCTGCAGAATTCAAATGAATTATTAATTTACAAAATAAAAAACATCTTTATTATACTGAAATAGAAGGAAGTCTCCTTTCCAACAGTGCTGGAAAAACTGAAGATATTCATCATACCTTTGAGATGTGTGTATTATAAAAGATTTAAAAGCAATGAAACAAATTAATTTCTTTTATAAATATACATGGAAACTGGTAAAAAATTACTATTAGTAAGGTCAAAAGTAAATGACCCATGCAGCTAACAGCTAAAACACATCTTCCCTGCAGCTATTAGCAAATAGAGACAGCTGTTAATAGCATTCAGAGGTAGCTCTCTGATACAGATCACCCTTTTTCATTTGCCTGTGGACAGGCTTTGCCTGCAGAATGTCATGAGAGGGCTTCAGAAGGATTAATAGTCATTGCTGTTTTCAAGGTGCAAAGCAAACTGGTACAGTCAGTTTTCTGGCCTGTCAAAATACATTGACACAGTTAAATAATAAAATCTATTTTAATACTAATTTGCTTTGAATGTGTTATATTTGGCATATTTTAATCTTCAGCTGAGACTGTGTTTTTTATCAGAATATTAAAAAATATAATAATTATGTATCTTTTGCGAATTAAATTCTCCTACAATTTTACTAATATTTTTCTTTTCTAAATATACTTAAAATGAGAAACTTGTTCTCATTTTGAAAAGTACAGCCTTCTATTTTTTACAACATTTTAGGGATGAATTTATTCTAAAAAAATCTGGCCAATTAAGAAGACACGCAATGCTTCTAAACCTTTAAATACACAATAATTTAGCTTCATTTACTATAATTGTATTACAAGTGTTTTTCCCCAATGGTAGTATTACAAGCAATGAGTTAATCACATTTCTATAACCAATCATTGTGTTTCTTGAAAATTTAATTTTCATTTAATTGAATGCTGTTTTCTAAATTCAGTAATACAATCTATTTAGTCTACCTACTGTCCACATCCTCATGCCTCACCCAATAGTTTTACATAAATTATGCCTAATTCACAAATCCACTCTGTTGTAAACAAAACAATTAAAATGTGTTATTTCACAGTATAGTACATGGTGTTAGTCAGCCCTAAGACCACAGAAAGAAGACAGATCTAACATATGCTTCTAACAGAACAGCTTCCTCCCACCTCCCATGCCCCTGCTCACTGTTTTGGTTCGTATTTAGTAAAGCACATGATTCATTTAAAACCTAGGAGTCATTTGCATTTAAATTATATGCCTAAAAAATATTGAGCATTTGCTCATGTGTTCTATGAATACAGAATCTAATTTAGTACTTGCATAAAAGAAAGTTAACCTTTACTGTGAAACAAGTGAGAAGAAACCAAACCAAACCAAACAAACAAAAAACCCCAATTCTAATCAAATGGTCAAAGAGGGAGAACAGTATTCCAGCCTATTTGAAATCATGGATGAAAACAGATTATGGTGGAGATTTAACAACTGCTTAGTGACAGAATATACTTGTAGCCCTCCATTTTTCAGTCATTCAAAATGGTTGTGTTCTGGGACTGTATTTAACATATGCATTTGACAAGAATATCCATGTCACAAGAACATCCATCAAAATGAATGGGAAGCCAGAATGAACAGTGACATTCCCAGTCACTTTCCTAGTGACTACTGTTCCTCAAAAGCCAAATGTATCCTCAGAACAGCAACTGTCCCTCTGTCTATTAAAATTCATTCTCTGTGCCCTGTATTTATTAATATGCTAACTATAAAGTATTTACCCTCTCAAATGTAAATACGTATCTCTTTTCAAATTAATAATTAAAAGAAAACCTCTACCTAGACTAATTAAGATGTATACATAGAGAATAGCCACTTCATAACTTCTCCTCCCACTCTCTGACTTTCTAGAGTCAGAGAAATTTCTGTGAAGACCCCTGAAAATGATATCACTTAAATATGTGTTAATCTTTTTTTCCTTACAGAGAAAATTGCTGTTTGTTTGTTGTTTGGGGTTTTTTGTTTGCTAAAATAACCACTTTTCCAACAAATTCTTGCTTATTACCAAGAACTGACCAATTAACTTTTTAATTGTTTTGAACTGAGAGAATCATCAAGAGAAAATCACAATATTTCTCCAAATATGCATCCTATGTTAATCAACACATAAAGGTTGTTTTCTTATTAAAAATGTTTTTCTATAATTAGTGTTGTATTTTGCTTTATAGCATGCAGAATAAGGTTTTGAAATGAGCAATGACTAGAAATCACAGTGTCTATCTGAGCAATGAGCTGTTTTAAGTGGATCTTCAACTTAGTCACATGCATAAAAGTTTCAGAGGGATAGGTTTAAAGTCTTTTCCTCTTCCTAGCATCCCTGTCTGTGTGTCTATTCCCCCTAATTTTCCTTAACTGCCAACAGCAGAGCACACCTCACACTACACCTGGGTAAGAACAAAGCACAGCTGAGGACTGACACAGCAAGAATCATTGCCCTTCCCCTGGTTAAAGCAGTGCTGGTTACCTATAATTCTGCACTGCAGCTGGCATGAACGAAAGCCAGGAGTAGCTTTATAATAAAGCAGAAAACCCGCTCCATCTACTCCCATACAATATAAAAGCAACTTAATTGTGGTTTCCCACACTTATTGTTAATTTGGTGCCTCTGGCTGTGAAGTCCACATGACAGCAGAACAGGCAAAATATACCACAATACACCCATGGATATAATTAAGGCAATGATAAGTCGGGGTCAGCGATATGAATTCTACTAATATGCTCCATTTGTTAAAAAAAGTTTTGTAACTCAAGGTTTGGTTGTACAGCCAAACCATGGCACCTTCTCTATTGACCCACGTTCTCTTGCTGTGAAAGTGGATTACTACTAAGCAATGACATGAGTAAGATCAACAACTTCTATGCACTGATGCTTATCAAACAGTCCATTTGATTACCTTCTTCTCTTTCATTTGATCTATTAAATCATTGTGTTATTCATCATAATATTTTATTTTCAGGAAGCAAGTCTATCTGCATTTTTCTGTGCCTCATTTCACTGAAAATGCATTTCTAAGTTTCTGTAAGATCCCCAGCAATTTTTCAAACAAGGAAGGACAATATAATATGAAAGGACATAGGATGCAAGAACTGTGTATGCACCAAGCATCTGTTTAGGAGGAAGTTCTTTTCTGTGAGGGTAGTGATGCACTGGAACAGGTTGCCCAGTGAAGGTATAGATGCCTCATCTCTGAAGGTGTTAAAGGCCAAGCTGGACGGAGCTCTGAGTAACCTGGTCTAGCGAAAGGTGTCCTTGCCCATGGCAGGGGGGCTGGAACTAAATGATCTTTACGGTCCCTTCCAACCCAAACCAGTCCGCAATGGTTCTATGATTTCCATTTTAATAATAAATAAGCCAATGCAAAATCATATTTCAATATATGAAGAAGGCAAGTACTGCTGTTATTAGTTTAGCTGACAGAAGGAAAAAAAAAAAAAGGTATGGGAACTTCTGGCTTAGCAGGGATAGCCAATGAGGTGTTGAAATAAATTCTAGTTTTCTGAGTGTGATTTGTAAAGCTATTTACCACTCACAGTTCTCATTAATTCATTATACTCATAGGCAACATTCTCCAATAATTCATCTTTTGATGTATTTAGGCAAAATATGGAAATCACAAATTGTCTAATGCAATGTAATTAGGTAACAGGGAGCATACAAGCAATTAAAAGGTTCAAATAACTGCAGTCAGAGCAATTTTAAAATACTTTAATCTGGATTTATCAAAATGGGTTTGCTTTAAAATTAACTCTCCGTGAATTCAAAATCAGTTACAGTTGATCAAGTTTTAAAAAAAGGGTTTAGAAGCAAATTCCCTAGCACTTACTACAAAGATCAAAGCTAAAGAAAAAATGCTGTCCAAAGTTCAAATTTAAAGATCACTCTTGTAGTTTACTACTACTATTATTAACTCAGTAGAAGATTACTGTGACTCATTCTCTATACAAAGAGTTCTACGAGTTTGAGGAGCAGGACCATCAGTAGCTGACCCACGGCTAAGAGGAGCTGTCCATAAAACAGACACAGGCAGCAGTTACAGAGCTCACTGTGAGATAAAACAGGACCACAGAGTTGGTCAGGTAATGATGAGCCGAGGTACAAAAGTAAAGACAAACCTACTCCTAATGCTGCACTCTGGTACTTATTGTTTCTCCCGATGTTACCGGTAGTACCAACAACTGGAGCTTAAATTGTCAAATTGGAGCTTGGTTGGGAATCCAGGCATCTAGGTGAGGCTGAAACTACTCAGAGCTTCTTTCTGAGAAGTGAAAGGTTGTCTGCACCTAAAGCTGTTCACTTCCTGTCAGTCAGAATTAAAACTCTTCAATTTCTCTGTTAATGTACAGAAGTTTGAATTATCCAAGTGAATACTGAAAACAAACCATGTTTTTCATTTGAGTCTATGGTTTACAGTAACACTTCACAAAAATTAAACTCAACATAAAATATACTTGATCTTTCTTGTAATAATAAGTGAGCAGACCTACTCTATATCTGACTGAAATGTATATCTGTAAAAAAAGTTTCAAATTACTACGTGAATGATAAATTACCTGAACTATTGGTTTCTTCTCGTAGCAGAAGACGACTTTTGAATAATTAGGAATCACATTAGTGCAGTAGCTTATGACCATTAACTAATTTAGCATTTTATGATTGTTTAAAAGAAGCAATTTTACCCAAACCATTAACAAATTTCATGGC
Organism: Oxyruncus cristatus; assembly: GCA_013399855.1. Taxonomy (NCBI): domain Eukaryota; kingdom Metazoa; phylum Chordata; class Aves; order Passeriformes; family Cotingidae; genus Oxyruncus; species Oxyruncus cristatus. Next base: position 290,607 of record VXAY01005130.1, read on the forward strand.
TCTCAGGAATGTACATTAAAACCAGTAAGAGTTTTAATGAATATCTAAGACATCTAAAAGATTGTGTTAAAATACTTCGAAATCATTTGCCCATGGTTTTTTTTTTTTTGCAAACTGAAATTACCTCCCCATTTGATAAGGATTCCTTGATGTAAATCAGCTAAAAAATGTAAACACAAGTACCAAAATATGTAAAACTTTGATGCAGTGTACACTAGACTTCTAATCAGATTTTTAATATAATAAGATGATTATAATCTGTAGGGTAAAAAAAAGAACAAAACAAAACATAAAAACCCCACATTTGTGGGCACCATAAAAAGTCCCTTGCATTCAAAAATTCTATAAAAGATTGATAATAATTTTTATGAACTCCCAAAATACAGAAACATGAAAGACAGTAATTAAAATGAGAATATAAAGATGTGCAATTGTAACATGCAAAGCTAACAACTTGAACTCCGTAACAGGACTACCTCCTGCCATCTAGAACTTTAGATTAATGAAGTTACCTCCTAGAAGATCTGAATAGCCATAAGCTGTGTCCCTGCACAGCTTTAATTATAATCATTGTTTGAAGAGCAACCAACCCTCTGTTTTGGCTTCTTCGTGTTTTTTGGTGTTTTTTCCCTTCTGCTCTGGTATAATCCTACAACTCTGTCATAAAATAAAAAATACTAATTGTATAGTATCATTAAACACACCTCCCCTTGTAATTTTTAATACTCCATTTGCTAAATTCTCAAGATGTCTTTTTTTGTGTCAGCTGTTACTGTTCCAAAGCAGAATCTGTGCTTTTTGCCTTCAAATCAAATTGATTTTCCTTATATTACCAAAGCCGAAATGATCAGCTACATCATATAATTTCACTGCAGAGAATTTCCCCTTGCAGTCAAACACACTTGTAACCTACCAATAATCAAGGGATATTTGACATGTCGTTTCATTTTAAAGAGATTTCACAGGCATCTCATTAGGAAAAGAAAATCCAACATGTTAACTAACTTGTGCTACTAATGCTTCTAGAGTTGTATATCCTCTATGCATTTTTTTAAGCTTAATGGTATTTCAAGAGATCTCTGAGAATCAACATACACACAAAATAAATAAAAAAAGATTTAACAATCATGACTAGTCATTGCTATCAGCAGTGAAATAACTAGATCTCATAGGGCAGTTATTTCCCATTACCAACTATTAATTACTAAATATTTATTTTAATTTCCCCATGCTTCTTGGGAGAATTCCACCATCATTACTGGTGATTACAAAAATTCCCTTATTACTGGGCAGTAGAGTTAGGATTATATTGTCCTTTGCACTAATCTTACAAATATATCTTCTCAGAAAGAATTTGTTTTGTGCCATTTCTACCCTTACTCTTAGGATATCAAACAGCCATTTACATGTTTCAAATGCTGGATACTTTGGTACCTGTTTTAAAGTAAGGCTGTTAAGATGATCTGGTATCCTAGAGGCATATCAGGTGAACACCTGGGGATAAAAAAGACCATACACAATCATATGCTGAATCATAGCAGGTACATGATGGTAACTGATGTGATTTGAGTTTTCAAACAAAACCCTATAATTAAAGCCCTTTGCAACTGTATTTATTGAAGTGGAAACTCTGATAAACACAGAGTGCCTTAGTAGCCAAAAAAAAAACATTAATAAGCAAAAGGAGCTGATTTATCCGTAAGTCTCTTGTTTGAAAATTATTAAAAGTATAGAATTTGTTCAACTCCCACAATTTATGGAATACTCTTTGGGTATCTTGTCCTTACATATTGTGTGTGGATGGCTAAACCCTAAGTTTTTAGATGCTAAATTTAAGCACAGAACAAACATTGTGAAAAATAATTAATTTGAACTGATAAATTAAGAGCTATCCTAATAAATGTTCAGACAAACCTAATGTACTGAGTTCAGCTTTGTCACTTCCTTCTTTTAAGGTAACAATTGGCAGAATATTTTGGGATTTGGAGATGGGAGGGTAACAAAGGGAAGGAATATTTAAATCCTTAATTGCCTCTTGAAATGAATGTGCTATAAACTTCAGTAGTCTCCACTTCCTCTGGGGTTAAAATAGGTCTATTATAAGCAACACTTTTACATTACACTCAGTCATATGTCTTCAGAAATTAGTTAGGAGATGAACTGTATTCATGTGTAATAGTCATGCATTTCCCCCCTACTTTATACAGTGGCACCTCTGCAAGAAAAAAATTAATTACAGCAAATAGTAATTCAAGGGGAATAATTAAAAGTGGTGTGGGAGAGTGAAAGGAAGATGATGCCATTTTCTAGTTAACTGGAGCATTTAAAGATTCACTATCCTATTCTTTGAGCTTAATTAAATCTATTAAAATTGATTGTGAAGCTAATATATTCAAGCTACGAAAAAATGATTAAGATTTTGTAGCTTTCAAACATAAATATTTTCAGACTTCTTCACTTTCACAAAATGACTTAAATTCCTGATCAGGGGAAAAAGAAAATAGAATTTGAAGCTTATTGCAAATGCCAGCATCGTCAACATGTCTTCATGTTCCTGGAGGTTTTCTCCATCCCTGGAGGGTTTTAAGATGAGACTGGATGTGGCACTCAGTGCCATGGTGGTAGTGGATCTAGAGTTGGACTTGATGATCTCAGAGGTCCTTTCCAACCCATCTGATTCTATGATTCTATGATTCATTTTGCTCAGAATTGATTTGTGGTAGAAAGTAAAGCTTCAAAGCTACAGGAAACAACCTACATCCTTTACTTAGGAGATTAACAGCAGTAAAAACTTGAATAAAAACTACAGCAATAAAATAAAAACTACTTGAATAAAAACTACTAGACCAATCTTTTGACCTGTAATTATTTTCCTGAAGTCTGAAGTCTGTTTTTACTTGAACTGAATCCAACACTGTATGTATCTGTGACCACATATACTGATTTGTCAGTAAGACCATTGTGGCCTCAGAAGCTCTGCTCCCTAAAAAACTAAATATTGTGCTAAGTATAGCTCTGAATCTCATATCTAGGATACCTATAAAAGGGATATCTGAGAGCTTCCAGAAGCAGATAATATTTGATACATTTGAATTATTTAATGCAGATGCATCAGTTGTGGATACACATTTCAATGAAATAGATAAATGTTCCATCCAGACTAGAATCCATTATGAACTCATAAAACCATAACCTCCAAAAGAATATATAGAGAGGGTCTAAATAAAGCCTTTACTGTTTTCAGTCACACTAATGTTTCAGAACTACAAATCAACTGAAAATATCTGTTAAATTAACATTTAAAAAGAAAATCTGATTAAAAATATTTGATCTACAGTTGACACTCATTTCTGCATCAGTTCAGTATCTGCCAGATATTGTGGGGTTTTTTTATTAAGTAGTGTAATGTAACTTGTCAAAATATTCATGATTTTAGTCTAACATTAATTAAACATTTTGAATTACTTTTTTGGGCATGAATATTACAGTAGAATTTTTGACAACCACCATATATTCTGTACTAAATGCTTATTCACAGAGGACCAGACTTAGATCATTCTTGAAAATACAGTATTACATTATCGTAGCATAAAAAAAAGGTTTTCTACAGAAAAAAAAATATAAAGTTAATGAGTTGTCTTTGGATGTTTGTAATCTTCACTGGGTAAAACGGCTGGTTGGCCCAGACCAAAGTTTGGTGACGAATGGGGTTAAATCCAGTTGGTAAATAGTCACAAGTGCTGCTCTCCAGGGCTTAGTACCAGGGCCAGATCTGCTTGATATCTTTACCAACGATTTGGACAAAAGGATTGAGTGCACCCTCAATCAGTTTGCAGACTGACTGTGTTGTGTGGGAACGTTGATCTGCTTGAGGGTTTGAAGGCCCCACCCCGTGTACCATAAGGAATACAGTTTTTTACCGGAAAAGATTACATTTATGTTTAGAAAGAATTTTCTGTTTCAGGTTAAATCAAAATCTAAATTCTGGTTTACTTTGCATTAGTGTCTTTATGACACTGATGACATTTTAAACCACACCTATTAGGTTTCACCCTTTAAAATTACTGTCATTATTTAAAATTGGAGTTTGAGACTGATATCATCACAGGTCAGCTTAATTATCTGGATAGAATATTGACATTTACAACTAAAAAATTAATGATTGGTTACTGCATAATTATAGCTCAGTAAAACAAGCACTTCAATCTAAGTCAATGTTGCTATTACCAGTATTCACCTAAAAGTCTTGTTTCCCTAAATGCTAGAATTTTCTATTCAGACTCATCCACTTGGATGAATTACAAATATAAATTTATTTCAGTAGCATTTGTCATGGGTTACTTCTTAGTTTCTTGTTAGTTTCTTACTTTCTTACTTGTTAGTTTCTAAACTAAAAGAACCTGGAAGTAATGTTAAAAGTTCCGAATTCCTTGTAGAATTGAAGTATTAGAATTAATGAAGAGATAAGTGATATCTGAAAGGTTTTAGTAACCAAAACCAAAGAGAAATACATAAAAAGAAATCTCTATACTATCAACTGAAATTCAGTATAATTTGTTCACCTGGCCATTAGATTTATTTTCTGCAGAAGGCAAAAGTATGGGTCATTTTCTTCTTCTTTTTCTTCTTCTTCTTCTTCTTCTTTTTCTTCAGATTAATAAATAAGGGTGAAGTTGTTGTCAGTGTATTATAGGTCTTCTGCATTTAGAAAATGGTACCTTAAAGCATTTTGTATGTGAAAATTCTACATCATCTTGAAAGACATGCACTTACATTTCAGGCCCTTACAAAAAAGTCATAGTGGCTTTGCATGGATTTTTTTATTTCTGAGATTTTTCTATGCCACCTGACTTAAGAGAAAGGATTGAAATTTTGTGTTTTATTTCCCTAGGGTGACTCAGATGTTTTGTGAAAGAGTTCAACAAAATAACTTCCTAAGGCCTGGACTTGGTTATTGAGTCCAGGTTTGAATCTTCATTGTTTTTCAAGTTCAATGAAATGTCCAAAATTTTATTTTTATTTGTATTCCAGTACAACTGTCTATGGTATTTCATAAAACATTAATTGTCTACCATGAGAAATAAAGAAAATTAATGCAGTCATGATGAACACTGTTTCTACTCCACGAAACAAAAAATCATTTGAGTAACTCAAGATTGTTCCTAATGCTTTATTTAAAAAATATTTTAAAAAAGCACCAGCCATTATGTTTTATAAGGAATTAACTTTATGCTAAAAATTTGCCCCTCTGTTTGCAATGTTTTCACAACCAGACAAATCCTGTGAACTTATGATCTGGGGATAAACTTACCTAGAAAAAGGTCAGCCTCTTAAAACAAGATAATGCCTCTGGCATTGACTATGCAAAGATGGTGACTGTCGAAATATAAAGATGGTTTTGAACTTAACAGTAAACAGAACAAAGGCCTGCAGCAATATGTTTTAAGTATGTTGAATATTGCCTGGTTTTAATCCACTGAAGGCAGGTTGTGACTTCTTTGAAAGACCATGAGAAAGTCATATTTGGTATTTCCTCTCTAGTTCTCTGTCTCCCCTTTTCACCTGCAAATCAGGTCTGTTAGCAATATCTTAGAAATACATGGAAACAAAATTTAAACCACTGACATTGAACTTCATGAAGTGAACAAACCCAAAATTTTCCTGACCATGAATTTGATACCTCCAGTTGTCTGAGATTCTAAGTAAATAATGCAATTATCAGGCATACTTGCATAATTTGAAAAACATAGCTGACAATTAATTTATCCATTTATTATTTGCATCCTTAGAAGAGAACATTTTTTGCCATGGAAAGACAAAATACAAGATTCAGAGATTATACCAATTCTTTAAGTCTTCACACCATAGCCTTTTCTAAGCCTACATTAGCACTGGCAGACATCCTATTCCATAAAGCACTTAAAAAGGTAATGAAGACAATATGTTTAATGTTTAAGTTGCAGTACTGCAGTTCCTGATGAAAACACAAGCGTGATTAACAGTGACATCTTTGAAACTTCCCTCAATTAAAGATGGACAGACTTTTAGCTTTAGCATTAAGCATGAAGGGGAAAAAAAAAAAAAAAAAAAAAAAAAGGCAGGAGCCACCAGCCCCTGTCCTGGAATAAATCTGTATTAAACAAAACTCAGTCAACAGGAAAGTCATAAATATTTATACTGGAATATGCAGGAGATAGAGTATATAATAAATACCAATGCTGTTGTCTGTTTCTGTTTCAGGCTCATATTTCTATTCCTGTCACCTTAATTCCACAATGATTTTCTGACACAACTCCCTTCTTTGTTAGTAGGCAGCTTTCTTCAAAGAACAGAGACTGGCAGCAGCAAAACAAGTTCAATCATGATCAGATGAAAATACTTTAAAATAATAATGAATATCATCATATCCGCTTATATTAGCTCAATTTTTTTTCTCTTTTTCCTTCCTTTCTCAATAAAAATATTGCTTTAGAAGTCTGGGGAAAAAAAAAATGTGTTGCATTCTATAAGCTCATCAAGTTCAGTTGTTAACCCATCACTGCTTAAGTTCATTGCCAAACCACATCCCTAAGCATCACATCTAACAGGGCTGGTGACTCAACCACTTCCCTGGGAAGCCTCTTTCAGTGCTTGAAAACCCTTTCTGTAAAGAAATTTTCCTACTATCCAATCTAAACCTCCCCTGGAGCAGCTAAAACCATTTCCTTTCATCCTGTCACTTGTTACCTGGCTGATATGCCATAGACTGATATGCACCTCACCACAACCTCCTTTCAGGGGGTTGTAGAGAGCTCAGGTTCCCCCTGAGCCTCCTCTTCTCCAGGCTGAACATTCCCAGCTCCCTCAGCTGTTCTTCACAAGACTTGAGCTCCAGAGCCTTCATCAGCCTTGTTGTCCTTCCCTGAACATGTGCCTGCACCTCAATATTTCTATTTTAATGAAGGGTTTTAAACTAAATCTTCTGGACTTGGGAAAGCGGCAGTGGTTTGTGTTTGCTAGAAAGCTAGGTAAAACATTTTTGCCCTGCTTTTATCTACAATGCCAAAAGTGCCTAGCTGAAAAAAGTCTGATCATGCTTCTTAGATTTCCAGGCTTAAAGATAAACTCCATTCTGGATGTTAAAAGCTTGGTTCTGTGTGGGAAGGAAAAGTGACAAGTTCGAGTTATCTAGGATTCCAACCACCACCCTTATGCACATATTTTGCTGATACTCTAAGTGAAATGAGAAAATTCATTATATCTGGGAGCTAAGCAGGTACCGTGGCATCAATGAAATGGAAGAGAGTCCCCGATTGCCCTGAGGAGTACGCTGATTTTTAAAGCAGGTTTCATTTGACTGAAATTATACTCAGACATTTTGTGTACAATGTTTTCCTTTAAGTTTTCTGTGCAAATCCTAATGTCATTGTTTCAACGAGGGGTTTTGGCCTGTATTTTTTTTAACACAGACAAATAAAGTCTAAATTTATTTATGGGTCTGGAACAGTCAAGTTGCCTTTTCACAATGAGGACTCAAAATAATTTCTTAGATAAAGGATTGTCCTTTTTTCCATACAATCGTTGCTGCCAAGAGTCAGGTCAGATCTGTTGACTTGACACAATGCAAAAGGAGTGCACACTTTTCTCTGCAAAGCCAAGAGAAAAAGATCACAAATAAAAGAAAATAATACCTGCTGCTTCTGAAGTTCAAGTTTGATATATTCTGTCTTAGAACTGAACAAAACGAACATTTTAAAAATCAAAACAAAGCAGATTTAATGTGATTTCATATCACCGGGTGTTAACATTTGCAGACTGCACCTCACTTTCTGTAATCAAGTAAATTAACCAAAGCAATAGAGTTGAGTTTGTATATATAAAAAAAAAGTTTAATCACCCTCTAATAATCTAATAATCATTATAACATATGAAAGAGTAAGCTGAACGTTCAGCAAAGTACTGTTAAATACTAGGTTTTGAATGCATAACAAATAAGGGCTTCTGCCAGTATTAAGGATGTAAATCTAGTCAGTCAGTTAATTAGTGAGCATGCAGAAGATTCCATAACTTATGCTTCTCTTCAGATACTGACAGGTTTCTTTCAGTGAGCAGTCTGCCTTATCAGTACAGATACTGCAGGCGTTTTGAATAGCAGGCTGATTGCCTCATGAACAGTCTATTTGAACAGCCGCAGATGACATGAACAGAGCAGAAAACTGCAAGTCTTATGGAAGGAGAAAGGGATGCAAGCAGCTTCCTACCTTAGCTAAAATAATGTATCATACACTCCAAATAGATTTGTAAAATACAAATACTCTTTAGAATATAAAATTTAGAATTAAAAAAAAAAATGTTTGAGACCACCTGATCATTGCCCAGCACTGCCAAGTCACCACATGGGAATGTTGTGTCTGAAGAGATTGAATGTGATCATTTCACTTCTATTAATTCACACCTCTAAACATCATACTGAACGACAATCATGCTTAGTAGATACTTTCTGCAAAAGAAGCTTGGTGTTTTGGTGTCAAGTGGCAACAAGAGGCATGCAACAACTTTTAAGACCTTCTTTTACATAATGAGATATTATTCTACATTTTACTAATTAGTACCATCTTTAATATATCATGAGAGATAAGCTTAAGAACCAAAATGCTCCAGAGTTTTTGTGTCAGGTCAAGCTAGACTAAATCTCTAATCCCTAGGTGTTACAGATATATGGGTGTATTCTGCTTCATGCACCACCTTCAATACATTTGGGTAGTTTCCCTAAAATACACATAAAATAAAATTCTCAATATGTTGTATGGATACAGAATTCCAGCATTTCCTGGAGACCTTGATTATTGTTTTCTGACATTTTAGCCACAAAACAACAAAAACAACAACAGAAAAAAAAACCAAACAAAAAAAACCAAACAAAAAAAAACCACAAAAAACCAACACAAAACAAAAAAACAAACAAAACCAAAAAAACCCACAAAACAAAACAAAACAAACAAACAACAACAAAAAAAACAAAAACAAAACAAAACAACAAAAAAACCAAGCAAACAAACTCCTTTCCTCACTAAACTCTCAATCGCTATGCCAAGGAAATCCTAAAGCAGATCTGTCTACTCAAATTCAGATTTCTAGCGTTTCATGTCAATGAATTTTCTAGCTTATAGACATGATAGAGAGAATAATTACTTGCTAATAGAAGCAGCAGTGAGCATAAAGGTATCAGAGTGAACATAAAGCTATCAGAGGGAAGAGACAAACAGTTTCTGACAAAGAATCTAAACATGTAAGCCTAATTTTCATAGAAAATTAGGATAACAATAATACACCAACCTCAGTAATTTTATAAAATACAATGTCATCCTCAGAATACTCATGAAACATGGGAAGGTGTTTAGAAATTCCTAAGTAAAATGGTGCATTTCATAACCATATAATATTCAGTCAAGGAAGAATACAGTATATCTTACTATAATACTAGAGAAGACACAGAGAAGAACCTTAACTTTAAACAGAAAAACTAAACAACTGCAATCTAAGAAGACAGTAAATAAGTTAGGAACTAGAAGAAAAGCGATAAATGTCTCAGAATATTGTGGAATCCAAAAATATTAAATGGTAAGCCCATATAATCTGTTCTTAGTGAAATACGGAAAGTTTTCAGGGAATCTGTTGCCCAGGATGTCCCTAAAACACAAATTTCCAGAACATATTCTCATTTTTCTTACACTCTTTCTTACCTGATTATTGTGGGTAAAGTCCAGGAATCTGAGATGGAACAAAATGAATGATTGATTCTGAAGTCTGAGTCAGTGCTAAGTTATGTGGTTGATATTCCAGAGGGAAGAGTAGCAAAACCAGAGGGACGTTGACAGGATTGCGAGGTGGGCCTGCACAACCTCATGAAGCTCAACAAGGTCACGTGTAAGGTCCTGCACATGTGTGAGGGCAATCCCAAAAGCGGTTACTGTCTGGATGACGAGCGGATTGAGAGAAGCCCTCTGGAAGAGGACTTGGAGGTGTTGATGGATGAAAACTGGAATGTGACCCTGCAATATGCACTTACAGTTCAGGAAGACAAATGTATCCTGGGGTGCACCAAAAGCAGCGTGGCCAGCAGGGCAAGGGAAGTGATTCCATCCCCCTATTTCACTCTGGTGAGACCCTGCCAGGAGTACTGGTAGGGCTTTGGGGCCCCCAACACCAGAAGGGGTGTGGACTTGTTGAAGTGAGTCCAGAGGAGAGCCACAAAGATGATCAGAGGTATGAAACACCGCTCCTAAGAGGACAGGCTGACAGAGTTGGGTTAAACTCTGTATATAAACAGTCCCCTTGGTCTTATAGAAAACATTCCTAGATGCAGGGTTAATTATCAACACTCAAGGACTACAGGTAACAGAGTTTTTAGACACTCAAACTGTCTGAAAGGACTGTTTTTACAATAAATTATTTCTTCAAAAATAATGGATATTTTTGCAAAACTCTACTAAAACAAATCTGGTATTCAGCATTTCCTGATTTTGAAGATTATGGTGGTGTATTTTCAGAGGGGCATTATTTTTGGAGTAGCAGATCCAAGTAAGACTGAAAAGGTAGGAACACTTTTTAGTTGATTTTCACAGACTGAACTGAAGAAAATACTAGAAATAATATTGATAAAAATTTATTATGGTCTTCTCCAAATCTTTAGAAGTGATTGTAGCAATGCTTGGTACCTAGAAATATGCAAGTACATCTGGACATTAAGACTGTATATCTAAAATTCCATAAAAGCAGTACAGGAAATCTAATTACTTAATCTATGCTATTGGTACAGGAAATGGTTCTCCATACTTGTTTTAAGAGTAAGTAATTCTTTTCTAATAGTAAAAAGAGTTGGTATCTAACCATGAATTTACATATTATGTCTTTGAGCAGTCATTACATTCTCATGATTTAGACTAGTTACATGTCTGGTCTGGACTTAAATTGATACTTAGAATCCATAAAGCATTTCAGTTTTAAACACCTACAGAAACATAGAGAAACACTGGTCAAAGTATCTGTGAAGAAATAGGATAGACTGACACTCCAGAAGCTCCATGGAGTTAATTTCTCAGATCTCAGCTGAGACCTGTCAACTTCTCTGAACACTCAGCAGTAAAACTACTCCAAAGTAAAAAGGCATCTGAAGTCTTCAGAAAATCCTCAGACCTAAATCCCTCAGAGATTTTCTAGTCTCTGAACTGCATGCACTTAATAATTTTTAAGATCTAACCTTGGTGCTGCTGAAATAAAGATAAGACTTTCAAATGATTGTAGATGTTGTAGTAGGACTGAACTCTTAAACTTTAGACCTCTTCAGTTTTATGTATTGTTATATACTCTGATAAAACTAATTAATTTCTCAGCTATTTATAGGTTTTATAAATATATCATATATTTTTAAGACTTTTTGAGGCCAAACATTTAAGGAAACAATTAGTATTTGAAATCTGTTGATATTTCTCAATTTTTTTCAGTGTGGAAAAATTAATTACTCTAGGAAATCAGAGCTCAATTTTATAAATCATGATGTATCCCCCAAAAAACCATTGAACATGCTATTGATTTTGAACAGAGCAGCAAAACTCATGCTGCCATGTATTACGAAGGAACAAGCAAGTGCTGTGTTTCAATCTTCCTCCATTTAGTACTTTAGCAGTGTAAGCATTTTACTAAGTTAATTCCCTACAACCAATATTTAATATGAAGCACATTTATATAGCACTTTCATAAAATGCCTAAATGGGAATAAATCAAGTTATGCTGTCACATTGCTTTTCATTTTTCTCATAAAAGCAAAAAAAATGCAGTCTGATACATGAATAGTAGTTTTTTTCTTACTCAAATTATTACAAGTCCTGTGCTACTATCTATCATTTTTCAAAACTGCTTGGAAGTCAATCCAATTTTTGAAATCACTACTGCTGAAGAACAGAAAGTGAGTAGGAAACCAGATCCATTTGCATTAGGTGTTGACACCACAGAAAGAAGATTCCCATTCTGGGGGGCATACTCCCTGAACTAAAAGATTAGCTAAATTTTTGTGAAGAAAAAATTAAACAAAATGAAATGTAACAATCTTCCAGGACCATATGTGTACATGTGGCAGAGAATCATGATCTAAATGTCCGTCACAGTTCACCACTCCACTGTTAATTCCCCTACTATCCTCTTTTTACTGTTGATTAAAAACATCAACTTGCTTATGCTTGAAGTTTTATTTAAAATGTCACATATCACAGCCTTCCAAAGACCTAGAAAAAGGCATTCTGATTTCCAGCTGAAGATGTATATATTCTTGGTGACAGTTGTTTCAGGGCTGCAAATTGCTCAGCTTGTATCTCAGAGAGCAAATAGGCAGAACTGATACATACAAAGGAGTCACTGGTCTATCCTCCTTTTTCTTTTTATAGTTAGTATTTTCTTATTTGAAAATCATGGAACTTACTCTTTCACCCCATCTTAAAAATAAAGACATACTCATTTGACAGAAGGAAAGGGAAGCAGGCAGAAAACAGAAAAGTATGTGATGAACTTTAGAGTTTACACCACAATATTATCAATCTGATACCAATAAGTCTGTCCCCAGAAGAAAGTATCTGTAATTCTCATTGGCTCCTGAGGAATTTGTAGATCTCTCCTTTCTGTAGCCTTAGCTTGGTTTATACATAAGCTTGTTATAACCACAGCAGTGGTATCTAGAAGTCTACTGCTTCTAGAAGGCAAGATCCGTTGGACTATTAGAAATTACTTAAGTGACTCCATTATTTTCTGAATCAAAAGTGATAGAGCAGGGAAGAAAGACAAGGGTCAGTCACACAGTGCTGTTTGGGTTCCATAAGAAACAAGAGAAAAAAAATGTCATTACATGGCACTTGTCCCCCATTTATGATCCACAGACAGGTGGTATTGCTGGATGTTCTCTAAATGAGAACACTCATGAATGCCAAAAAAAAATGAAATTATTAGTGTGAGAACAAACTCTATGGAAAGTATGATGGTAAACTCAACAATTTCAACAGAAAGACATAGCACCTGAAAGAATCTAAATACAGGTAAAGAACAAATGCCGGAGAAACTGCTGAACATACTGATACCCAGCAGCAGCAGGTGTGGGAGCAGCTCAAAGCTACACTGGGGGAGGTTTGGACTTGACATTAGGAAGCATTTCTTTACCAAAAAGGTGGTCAAACACTGGAACAGGCTTCTAGAGATGTGGCCGATGCCCCAAGTCTGTCAGAGACATTTGGACAGTAACCTTAACAACATGCTTTAACTTTTGGCCATTCCTGAATTGGTTGGGCTGTTGCACCGGGTGATCTTTATAGGTCCCTTCCTGCTGAACTATTCTATTCTATTGTTTTCTATATTTTTTTTCTATTCTATTCTATATATATAAATATATATAAAGAGTAACCTTCAACATGATTACCTAAAGGATTTATTTGTTTTTCATATAACTGTGGACTATATGAAGAGAGACACTATGGCACTCTTCAAATAAATTTATGGATATGGCACCCAAAGAGTGAGAGGAAAATCACTTGTCTATGACTTTTCATATAGCAAATATCTGACTGCTCTTTTCTAGTAACAGAGACTGCTTAGAAGACATTCTAGTTTTTCCATACATGAGCAAAATGTGCTGGCAAATTATTACTTATTATTATTACTTATTATTACTTTTAGAGTAGACCTAACTAGAGAACATAAAAAGGTTCAGGATTAAAATAGAATTCTGTCTTGAAATAAAATCCAGAACTTCTTAGGGAGGCAGGAATGAATAATTTACAATTTGATAATAAATATAGTGATCTGGAGTAGTGCTCAAGAATCCATACTCTTTAATTTACAGAAAAAGATCTAATTTTAGGGTGGGGGGTAAGGAATTACAGTAGATCCCTTCTTTGTGGAACTTCTGCAGTCTGACCAAATGAAGCTACTAATATTTTCTTTCCTGTTGTCTACTCCAGCTGCAGTTCCACTACACTCTAAAGTGTTCCTGTTGATTATAGAGTATCAATACTTCACTGAACCATTTATGAATGAAATCCTAGTTTAAAAAATTAATTCACTTTTCACTTCTCAGCACCAAAAAAATTGAGATAATCTAAGGAACTCAAAAACTATATTTTAGTATGTTGCATCTGTTATGTCCCAATTCCTCACAGAATTGAATAACTGCCAGTGCCTCTGTAAAGTTCCAGTCTTCAAATTTGCCAAGAAATTCTGCACTTTTTGCGAATCTAGATGGATTAGGAAATGGTTTAGCACAGAAAAAAATATGGCTTTCTAGACTAGTTCTGGAATACCAAATGTTAAAAAATATTTTTTTGACTGTTTAGCCATATACTGTCTTCTCAAAAGAATCTGAAACTTTCTCTTAAAAAGAATTTGTTTGTTTGTTTTATATTTTTGTCGTGTAGAGCTGCTATTTTACTTAATTTCTCTTCTTGAAACATTATTCAGTACAGAAGGTCATGATGTCAGGAGCTGTCCATAGTGATGAAGACTAAAACACACCCATCACCAATTCATCACCAATTACTCAAGCAGCAGTGTTTTAAGTCCCTGGTGTTCTCTATTATAACAACAGTCTCCTAATTTATTTAAATCACTGGTGTGATCCATAGTGTACAGAAAATGCAGAATGTGAAAATCTGCTTATCTAAATCAATGTAAAGCTATAACACATTATAAGATGGTCTGAAATGTCTTCATAGAACTGGCACAAATGCTTACTGAAGTGATTGCGGTTTCCTTGCACAAGAGGGAAAATATGAAAGAGTAGCATTATAATAAACTTTCAGCATCTTATGCAAATATGAACACTTCAATACAGAAGAAATTATAAGGTAGAATAAATTAGATAGATGACTTCTACTTTTGATAATTCAGTATTTCTGATTAAACTAAGTGCAACTGGTGTGATGGGAATACTAATTTTCCAAGATTGAAAGCTGGTGTCCTGAGAAAACTCAGGTGTGATCTGGAAGGGGATATCTTCATATTTCTAATTTATTATGGGTACTATAGGAGAATAGATTAAAACCATTTTCATTTGGGGGCAAAAAAGGTTTCTTAGCTGTTTAGAAAGTGTAGTTATATTAAATCTCAAAAAAAACCTTCTGTCTCAGTTTTTTATAGTATATATGAGATAACTAAAAGAAGTATGCTTCTTATATACTAATAATCCATAATTTATTCTGTCCATGGCATGCAGATTCATTGTTCCTCTTTTACATCTTTTATTCCATCAAATCAGCTTATCTAAGGAAATGCAGATGAAACAGAAAATCCAAGAAATACTATCTGCACCTTCTTCAGTATACTCATCACACCATCACCTTCCTGCAAAAATGCTTACAAGGTACAAAAAGTCAGGGTTTGACTCTGGCAAGATTTTTATCATCATACAAAGGGAAAAAGTTAGTTTTTCCTTTTGGAAAACTAACTTTAAAATTAGCCTCTGGAAAACATGTAACTGGTTACTGAACTTTCATTATCAGAGAGAAAAATTTAAAAAAAAAATTAAAAAATAAAGAAATCAATATTAAAATGTAGGTTTCCTCTAAATGTACTAGAACTTAAAAGAATGGTGAGCTGCAATATTTAACATGTTTTGAAGGCTCCAGGAAGATGACAGGAAAAAATTTCAGTCTGTCCTGTATCTTAATGACTCAGAAACCTGTTTTGTTTCAGTTGTGGACCGTTTCAAACATAAAGACAAGTTTAATATTAGTGTTCAGTTTATGAATTCAGCACCCCATGTAATCATACTTTCCAATCAGCACAGCTCTATCTCATATCACAGTATTTTGAATTAAGAGAAAAAATCTTACAATCTACAACAACATTAGGCCACAACACTGCCTAAAATATACATTCAATTATTAATCAAGGTTTTCCCTCATCACAGCCAGATTGGTCTTGTTAGTGAGCTTACATTCTTTGATATTAGGCCTAGAAGGAATTTGAAGTTGAAAAACATAACAGCGAAGAGAGATGGGGACTGCTGCTCTCATTCCTTAGCTGCTATAAAAAGCTGTACCGTCTTCTCAGGGGACAAGATGAAAATGGAGTGTGTATTAAAAAAATTAAAAATTAATATAGCTGTCAATATAAGCCAGATATTGAAGTCATTGGCATGTGTAAAGACAAGGACTTGGCCTTGTTGAAAAAAGACTGACTCGCTTAGGGGTATTGCTGTTGTAATATTATGGAAAGACTAGATTTTCATAATTCAGATGTCCTTTTCTCCTCCCAAGTTCAGCTTAACACATTGTTAACAGGCATTTCCTTGTAAGACAGAGTAACTTCTTGTACGACGCAGTGATTCCACTCTTGCTGAATGCTAAGTATGTGATATGCCTGGTCTGCATTTTCAATGAAAGCAAATGGAGCGCACAAACCTACACATTACTGCAGCTCTTGATAACTGCCAGCCTAAGAGCTACAGTCAACATCTTGCCCTTTACTATCTTTTCTGCAAAGGTTACTGACATCTCTTGGGACTTGTTTCGATGCAAGTGAACAGTTCAACGTTTTCTGCAAGCTCGGTCAACTCCTTTCTAATTACTTCACCATCTGAAGCGATGACAGGAGCAAGAAACACGGCAAAAGTGGATAGGCTGTATTTTTACTTACGCCAATCAAAGAGCTACTCCTGACCAAGAAAATTATACAGAGGGCATATCCAAAAAAATAATTAGTCTCATTAGTAAACCAGAGGTATTAGAAGGGTTTCAAACTCAGTAATTTTTAAAATATCTGCAATGGCTATATATAGATATATCCATACTCAATTCAAGTGGTCAATGATGAAGACTGAAAAAATATTAAGGATTTTTTAGAAGTCACATTTATTTAAAAAAAAAAAAAAAAAGATTGGATCTAGGTATAGTAGGTGAGAAAAACTCTGGTATTTCTCATATTTCTCAGAAACTGAGAAAAAGGGTGTATTCCAGTGTATTTCTGGTACATTTTTTCAGCTAATTTCTGATAAATTATATGATGAAAATGGTGTAAATTACACAAAACACAAAATGTAGCTTCTCAAGTAGCTATTTGAATAAAAAGAGGTACTTATTTTATTTAGGCTTCTGACAATTAGAGAGACTCTTAACCTCCAGGTTTAACATCTGTTCTGCTTCCCCAGTTTTTATGAGAGGCAGAGATCCAAATTATGATAAAAATTTTGCCCAGGTGCTGACATTTCTGTTTATGATAAACAAATGGGACTGAATTCAATTATCTGTCTTGTTTTGTTACCTATGAATGAAATACCACAAAAAACCTTATTCTTGTCCCTTCTTCCTCTGCCAATTATAATGCAAATTTTCACAGAAACTTATGTTGTACTCTTATTATATTTGATTATAAATAATTTACTCAAACAGTTTTCTCTTCAGATATAACATTATCAAAATAGTAATACATATTTTAAAGTTAATATCACCATTTTTCTTTATCCGTATATTTCTATATTATTTTAATCACTCCATTTGATCCCTGAACTCAAGTCACTGATAAAACAGCATTATTTGGAAAGACAAGGCAAATGAAGGCATTTTCACAGTATTGAAGTACAGAAATAAAGGATTGGAAAGTTTATATAGCTTGACAAGACTAGGGAGGAATAGATCTAATAAATCTTGGGCACATTCTGTAACTACAAGACAATCCAATCAGCTCTCCTTTCTGATCACAAAATAGGAAAAAAGAAGTACCTTCATCTTGTCTAAATTCAAAACCTGTTGTATGACACTACATACTCCTGGGTTTACATCCCACTTTCTTCAGTAACTACTGGAAATTGAGCTTTCTAGCAAAAGGTATCCAAAAGTGAGGTTTGTTGGCAATGTATATTCAGCTCGGTATGAAAGTCTACAAATATATAAAGAAGCTCTTTTCCACTAAAAAGTAACATTACTGTTCTATCTTTGTGAGGTCTACTGGCAATTGCAAGGCTTTAATCAGAAAATCAAAGAGAACAGTTGCAGAGCTAAATAATGCGGAAATAACAGTATAAAAAATATTGTCACATTTTGACTTTTTGAGTAGTTTCCGCGAGGGATTGTATTACTGTGTTCTTCATCACTGGATGGATTGCCTGCACAAGGTTTCTCTACACAGTGTCTGAGCAGCAAAATTACTTAGCTGAGAACAGCTCTGACCCAGAACACATTGCAGCTTCAGTGGCCAAGGAGTATACTATTTTCCTGGTTATTTTCTGTTTCAGCACCATTGGTCAAGCTGCAAGAACAACTCCCTCATTGCATTAAAAAATAATAAAAAAAAAAGTAACAAAAGGATTATTCATTCCAAAAGTTGAAACAGAAGCTGCCTCCTCTCTCCAAAAACAAACATCAACCCAAATACCAATTTCCAAGTCCTGAGCACTTCTGACCACCACAAATGGTGGTGTGCTCTCCAGGAAGAGGAGGAAAAGGAGTATTGCATAGAAATGTATGTACACCCATCTCCAGTGACTAGTGTACAAAAAGGTTTTCTTTGTTAGTTGTTTGTTACCACTTCTCATAATCATATAAATGTGCTTATACCTGAAGAGAGAATGTTTTTATCAAGGTGCAAGTCTGTCATGAAAAACATATCTGACTCTTTCTGATGACTTCAGTGAATTTTAAACCCACTTGTGCTTTTCTTATTTAACACAAACACAGGCAACAAATTATTCTGTTCCCTTCAGCAGCTTTTACGCAAGATGTCTTCTCTTATGTCTTCTCTTATGTTTCATTTAGGCTAAAGGATACAACTTGCTCTAAGAAGAAAGGTTTCCTACAACCCCCACTGCTTCTTGTTCATTCACTTTGAATCTTCTCCAACTGAACTACTCTGTCCTGTAAAGCAGCACTATGGCTTCACTCCCACCCTCACACATTCGAAAAGAATAATTAATATATTTACATTTTTTAACGTCTTAATTTAAGAAAACAGCAACAAATTAAATGTGTTCCATTCTATTTTTCTTGGAAGTCAGTTTCAATGCCATCTAACACTCTCATTCAGGACATTGTTCTATACCATTTCAAGTAATTTGGTCAAGTCTACATGTCATGACAATTCAAAAACTCATCACCAACTATTTCTGTATCTACTTCAATGCCATTTTCAGAGATGTGCTTTCAAATGATGGATTAGATTCATCCAAAATGCTCCAAAGAAACACCTAAGCATGATTCCTATAAGAAAATCTCTATTTATGCTTTCTAGCATTTTAAGTTTAAACATTTATCCAGTCCACAAAATTTTTGTCAAAACTCAGTGAAACTCATTAATATCTTATTTTGTAAAGTAGTTTACTTAATTCATATAGTTTTTGTTAATAACATTGTAGGCTACTCCCACTTGACTGTTGTTTTCAAATACATAGACCTACTTGAATTAAGGTCACTCCAAACACTTTTGAATTGTACTGGTAATGAAAAGAAATAATTCTGAATGCACCTACTCACAGAAACAGTAAAAAAACAGTGTGGCCATTAAGCACAAATTTTCTTACAGAAGGATACACACAATTTTCAGCTTCACATGACAACAAAAGGCAATTTACCCCCTATTGACAGTGTGTTGGATTCTACCTATAAATTAGTATTTCATTATCTGCTTCTTATGCAAACCAAGGAGTGCAATGCTTGGGTTCTGTATTAACTGAAGATATCACTAAGAAGAAACTCCACTACTGCACATAAAGAATTGCTACTTAGAGACCATGAATGTGCAGCCATAATGACAACATGTTTTACAAGAGGTGCTTTCTAGGGAGCTTTATAGTACTGCTTTCACAGGTACTTCATTCAACTGACAGATCACAATCCTCTCACCTGGCTCACAGCTGAGAAGGCTGGAACTCCTCTAGGGTTAGATGGCAAAAGTGTCACTACTGTACCAATTTACATTTATGAGTCTTGAAAAGGAAATTCTGCCTTCTCAGTGCCACGTATGCAAGGATCTAAGACTATATATGTTTCATAGATTTCTGACTCAAATCAGAAATCTGCACAAGAGTTGCTGTAACAATTTGATTTTTTTTTTTTTGGATGGACTGCCTCCCAAGGATTTGCGTACAACAAACTCAAATGTCCCTAATGGTGTCTTAAGCCTCCTTGTGACAAAGCAACTCAGTACAGCCACTAAATCTGTGTACATGCTATAAGTAAATAGTAGCATCAATTATCATATTACTTTCATTTTCCAAAAGACCAGCAACAGTTATATCCTGAGATAAAAATGACACTGTCAATTCATTGCGACATTTACGCAGAAAATGATCTGGTGTTTCCTCATGATAATTACTATCCAAATAACTATGCTAAGACACCCATATCACACCATCACATATGAGTTTTGCTTTGAAGAATACATGAAATTTGCATTGCATATTTTTGAAAGATTACTGTAAAGATTTTTTTCTATGATTATTTTATATGTTTTAGTTGCTGCATGTTGATCAAAAAAGATCACAAGATGAATTTAAACACTACCTTGAATGATCCCTGGTTTACTCTTTATTTCGTAAAGAAACTTCTTGAATATTTCTGACTTCAAAATAAACTCCTCCCTAAGTCACCTTCTGTCCAGAAAAGCAGGCTTGCTTTTCCATATTTTCGTAATTTTATTATTGTTAAAGATTTGATTACAAGCAACTTGGTGGAATTTTTCCTTAAATCAAACAAAAATTTTCCTTATGATTGCTGAAGCCAATGTGAAACAAAGTGGAGCTTGATTTATTAGTACTAAAAGAAAAATACATTAGATAGGGAAGAAAACAAATTAGGACTTTTATACGATTTTTTTTCACAGAGACTAAAGCTCCTATAAGAAACACACAAATTGCAAGTGACACGATAGGGTTAAACAGCTTTAAAAACTAGTTTTAGGTGAGTAAAATTTCTATTATAGCGAGTGTTAGGAAGTAAGTTGAGCAGTGGTAATAAAAGTATCAATTCTTAGTCATCTGGAGCCATCCAGAAAAATCAGAAAGCAGTAACAAATGATGCTGGGTTTGAAGTCACTAATATACCACTAAAGTTTACTGTTAACTCTGAAAATTCTCACACAACTTAGGAAAGTATTTGTAGACTGATTCTCTTTTTCTCAAGGGTACACCAAGATAAACCAGATTTAGTATTTCAAATGAAACATAGTCAACATTGCACAAAACAATGTTACATCGTATTTTCAGGTATGAAGGATTACTACATTAGAGTTATCCTTATAAGATTTTCAGACTTCCAGAAACCTGAACAGCAACTGAAGAGCACCAGTATCATTCAGCTCTAGTTGGTTAGACACATCTGTCCAGGCTCCTGGACAAGCTCAAGAGATGAAGCTTCAGGTACTGTTGTGCAGAAGCACCTTTGGGAGTCCTTCACCACAGTTTTTCTTCAGATACACTTTACTTTCAAGAGGATGTGGCAAACAATTTCCAGGATGAATATTTTTAGAACAGTAAACGTCTAGATATCAGGCGGACTCATCTTTCCTCATCTGAAAATTTGGGTAAATTTATTAACTTGAGATCCTCTCATCTTCCGTAAAATGCTGTGTCTGAATTACAATTAGTAGAAGACTATTCAGTTGTCTCAATTGCAGAACGGATCCATACATTTTGGACACATGCAAAACTTTAACTCTCATCCCTGTATATAACTTTCAGCATAAAACTTCCAAGCATGTGGATCCATCAATGTTGATTTGTTTTTGTCATCTTAACGCCCAAAAACCTTAGGTAAAATATAAAATAAAATTACCAGCAGCTTTCAAAAGTGCACAGCACTGTTGACAAACCATTAGCACTAGATGGTCCCTGCTTTCTGGCAGCAGCAATAAATCCAAGCATCCTGCTGCTTGCAGAGCGTTATCTGAATACACAATGTCAGTGCAGGCTGATCTCTTCAGGACTTTGACAAGTACCTGGAGAGTTTTTCAATTAATATTATTATGTACTTTCTGCCAGGAATGCCCTTGAAACTATGAGATGTTCCCTGCTGTATCTGGGAAGGATAAACACTAAAAAACAAGGAAGAGGAGCTCATTTGATAACCAGGGCTGTCTTAAAATGTTAAACTGTGAAGTAGCAAAATTCATTAGCAGTATTTTAACTACAGCAATATCAGAGATTTGTGACTAGTGCTGGAAAAAGCAAATAGCCTTGACATATTCCTCATTCCTCCAAGCCTGTGAGATTAGGGACTGCATTTACATTCTGAGTGAGGATATTAATTATTATCAGACTCTTGAAATAAAAAGTTTGGTATCACTTTATCAACTTGTGAATGGAGAAGTTACATTTTATACCTTTTGATCTAAGGCAGGTTCTAAATCCATCCTAAAGAGGACACTTATTCACTTGTGTACTTATTTCTGGTGAAACTGTGAAAAAGCAGTATGACTGTTTGACGTAAAGTTCTGGGTACACTATGAGGTGTATTGCTAATGTCAAATCTTTACATAATGTTTCAATTCAAAGTAAAAACCAAAAAACACAAAGACCAAAACACACACAAAAAGCCCCCCAAACACCACCAAAATAAAAGAAACAAGCAAACAAACAAACTGACCAAAAAAATCCAACCCAACAAAATGGCAGAGATTGCATTAACTTTCTGCTAGACCATCCAATTATATTCAGAGACTGTCCTTAAAAATTCTTAATTTTGTGTTGAAGACAAGGCTAGAAATTAAGTTTAGTCTCCTGTATTAAATTAACTGAACCAAAACACAGAAATCTAATTATTTGAAACTTACATAAAAACTCAGAGCTTTTATGAATATTCATTTTTTCTCACAATGTTAAAAATACTGAGAACAGAAGTAAAACCAGATGGTTCCGTATGAAGGCAGTAATTATTGCATCAGAACAATGGTTCATATCCTTACTCTGAGAATGGTCAATATCAGCTGCTTTAATGAAAAGTACAATAAACCCAAGAGTAGGTTGTTACAGCTTTTCTTGAATTGAAAACACCACAGAGCCAAGTAATTTTTTTCCTCAGCAAATTCTCTGTAATAAACAGATTCCCAAATTATAATAACTATTTTAAATGGCTGTGCATTTGAGCAAGAAAATGTAGTTATTCTTCAGTAATATTTCACATCAGGCTTAGAAATACTCTAATCATCATTAAGTTGTAAAAAAAATGCACACGAAGGAACAACACATAGTGCCCACATTTTCTACAGGATGCCAAAAATATCTGGCTATTCAGTTTTTGTGAGATTATTTATTTTCATATCTTTAAGGTATTTAGGGATCAGAAGGAAAAGATTAGAAAGGTGGGATCTTCTTCAAGTTAAAATTCATGACATCACAATTTATATTTAAATGTTTTGAGTTAAGCTTCTAAATCAGCAACATGATCTTCCAAGCTGCTGAGCTAGGGAACCCAACAATTACAGAAGGAGAATGGTATCAATTAATTCTGGAACTGAGGCTTTAAAAAGAAACAAACACAGACAGACAAAAATCAGTCATCCTCTCTAACAGAAAATAAAATCATGCCTTGTGTCTTTATGCAATGTGAACTGCACATGGCCATGTTTCAGATGATCCAGTTCGCTAGCTTCTTCCAGCTATTTTTACATTATTGCAGTCTGGTTTTAGGTAGATATCTCTCTGGCATCAATGTTTTTCACTAAAAGACATAGAAGAGGTTTGCAAACTTTTGCTGAGACTTCTGGTTCTGCCTGTGTGAGTGTGCACATGAGCGTATGCACGGCTTGATGCAGAAAGGCTGTTCAGAAACTCATCTGTGCAGGAACTCAGCTTCTCCTCCTCAAATACTCACTGGCCACAAAACACCTACAGAAAAAAACCCATCCAACAACAGAGCTGTCAGTCAGTAGCACTATAAGCTGTGCCTGCACATCCTTTCTCTGTAACAGGAGAATATTCAAGCCAAGTTTTAACAAAAAGCTGGTTTTTACCAAAATATCATTCATACGGGATAAGCAATAACTTAGCTGGTATTTTTGTCCAGCTACATTTAAACCTTGGGTTGAAGGAAACAGAAAAAGCTATACATACATTACACGTATGTGTCTCTGCATATACACAAATATTCACACCATAAACCTCAGTAAGCAATGAAGTAAGAATCCAAATTCTTCCTCCCCGCCACCTGAACAGAGGGACTTCTTATCTGACCATTGGAGGGAAGTATTCCAAATGCAGTATGAAGGTGTTGTACCTAACTGGTGCAGAGTACAGGAAAAATTCTCCCTAAATTTCATTTCTTTACCATACTGAAGTATTCCATTTTCATTTCTAAACGCTAAAACAGGATAGTCACCATTTGATGTGATATCAAGACAAATTACACTCCAAGAGTGAAAAGATGCTTACAGCCAGAAAAGGCTTATATTCTGCCATTCAATGCCACCTATTAGAAAGAGAAATGATTTCTCAGAACTTCTGTGAAGAGCTTAACCATTTTTAGAGCTGTTTCGTTATTCAAATACCAAGTAGTGCAACTTAAAAACAAATGACTGCCAGTAAAATTGATGGAAGATCAAGCAGCTATAAATTTGACCGCTGCTTGACTAAATTAACCTCGTACAACAGTAACGTTACAAATAAATGAAAATACTTTTATGTATTTGATGGACATTTAACATTGATGTAGAAATTCAGGAAAATCTTCTACCATAATGCAAAGCAAATTTTCATTATGCTCCTTCAAGTAGATGTGAACATGTTGTTCTGTTAAAGGGTTGAACTCTCACAATCATGTCCAGAAAAGTTTCCTAATAAGAAACAGGTTTTTTTTTCTTTGAGAACTGAAGCTAAGTACCAGCTCTCTAACTTCTTACATATCCTTGCCACATGATATCTCCCTTCTCTCTCCACCATAACTGGGGTATGCACACATTGATAGTTCCAGATGATTCACTAGCCTTTGCAATTCTGAATTTATTAGCTTTGGCAGATAGATATTTGATGCATAATTCAACATCGAGTGTACAAAATATTAGGCATGACTACTCAATTGAAGTTGCATAAATATTTCCAGCGAAATATCTTGTTATCAGCTAGTTATAACTTGCACTTCACAGGCTGTCACACAAACTCTTGGTTTAGGTCTCACGTTGACAACTGAAGCAAAATGAATTTGCTCATTTTGTGTACAAATATGTGCACATACTTAGGCTCCCCTGTCTCTGAACGTTTTTATGAGAATTGTCACTGCACAGACCTCCCTCCTTGGTAGGTATTTCCCCACTACTTTAGAGACATGAATAACAGCACATACTACTCAGTATGTCAGATAAAGCAGAGCCTGAGTAAGGGTTGCAGGTTTACTGAGAGGAGCATCCTCAATGCATCTGCATAAAAATCATCACATAACCTGTGCCATTCTCTGTGTAGCACACCAGATATGGGCCGTTGTCTAGATACACAAACTGTAGTCATGCTCTTGAGGCTGCATGTTTGATACATAGTCTGTTGGTCTGGGCATGATTTAGTGTAATTCTACATGTTAAAGAGGTAGATCTTAGGAGAACAAAGATTTTGTCCAAAGTTATTGCTTCCCTGTTATTATTTTAGACTTTATGTTAGTGCATACCTAAAGTAACAGTCTTTATGGTTAAGAAAAACCTTGATATTTGTGTGCTCAAACACACAGAAAGATCTCTTATAAATCAGTGATAGCAAGATTAAATGACTGTTTTTTAATTAATATTAACATAAATGTAGTGAGTTTCTCTGCCGCAGTGCACACTAATGGATCACTGCTGTTTAATATCTTTATCAACCATCTGTATGAGGGGACTGAGTGCAGCCTCAGCCGGTTTGCAGATGACACCAAGTTTGGCAGAAGCATCAGTCTGATGGTTCAAAGGCTCTACAGAGTGGTAAAAGTGAACTGCTCTGTAAATAACCAGAAATCCACAGATGTAGCTTTGTAGAAATCCAATTTATACAAATTGCTTTTTAAAGACACCACTTTCACATTGAAGAAGATTGTTTCTATATAATGGGATTGCATTTTCAATTGTCCTTTTGCTTCTCCCCTCCATCTTGTCCTGGTATTTAAAGATGTCTTTGATAGAATTCAGCATGTTTCTTAATTTTAAAAACTTCATTTTCCTCTTCATTTTACATAATAAACACACACACAATAGTTGCCTCTATTCTAGGGTATGGTTAAGTATTGCAGCAGACAAAGATTTTTTTTCTTTTCTGAATGATGGTAGAGTTTCTTACCAAGTTTAGCTTTAGGACCATAAAAAACTTGCCCCATGCAATTACTTAATATATTAACCAAAACAATACTAATTAACTGAATTCTAGCATGGGTCCATTGCTTCTTATTCCACTTTGAAGCATGAATGCACACTCACATGCAGCTGATGTCTGCTCCCCATTTCTTCCCTGTGGTCACTGTCATTCTACTCAACTAAGTGATTTTGCTCTTTACTGGGGCTACATAACATGCAAAGTGAGTAATACAAACCCATGTCCTTAAAAAGACACCAGAAGTCTGATGGGAGTTGTTTTTCTTTTAGTAGTTTGATTGGGGAAGTGAGAAGAAGCAAGCTCTTCTTTCTGGAAGAAGACTGTTTTGCTACTTTCTAGAGGAAAACTTAGGTTTCACACGAGCTCTTTATTCCTTATTTATCTGATTTTAGTTAATATTTCAGAACAGTTTAAAATCACTTTAAGGATCAAAATTGAATCTAAGTATTTTTATGGAGCTTATTCAACTGTTGTTTGTATCCTAAACATCAATTTGCGAAAGAACTTTTCCACTGCTTTTTGTGTCTAAAATTTCAGCAATTGAGAAGATGTTTAGAATTTGAAGAAGACATAACAGTTTTTTGTTATCCTGAAGGTATAAGTTAAGACCCATTTTGTAAAACTCTGGCTCACTAGTTACGACACACAGGAAATGGTTTTCTCTTCTTGATAGCACAACTGCTTCCTACTAATCTCATTAGAAACCTTGCTCACTTCTAATGGGTAATATACTTCTTGTACCAAGAAGATTTACTCCCCTTAGCAGAACCAGAAATTTTCCACGAAATACACAAGAACCTGAACTAAAAGTGTAGAGACTTTTCCGCATGCTTTGTCAGATGAGAGGTAAGGTAAGGGGAAGCAAGGCACAGAAAAGGGAATGGGCAAACCGAAAAAATTTCATTATGAGTTTCAAGGAGGAATCTATATGTTTGAAAGACTTTTAAAATAACATTGATTTGTCACTTCTTTTACTTAAACATTTTTGTCCTGAGGATTTCTCTCAGACTATGCAATATACCATGAAAAAATGGTAACTCATAAAGGCACAAACGTTTGTTAAGTAACCCTTCCCAGCAAATTCGAATCAATTTATTTAGGGTGAAAAACCCAAGACAAACCACACCAAAAATGATTCATTCCCAGCGGTCCAAGATGGACCTTGCTGATACTGCCTGTATACGCCGTTGTGTCACTGGCTGTTTTTACAGAGGACTGACTTTCTCCACGGTCAATTACCTCTGCTTTGCTCTGCCCTCTCAGTCTCTCGGGAGATGGAAGATGTTGCCAGTGCAGTGACTGAGCAGCACTCACATGCACCCTTTGACAGCCACCCTCCCCCTTCTCATTCTAACAGCTATCATTCACCAAGCCAGTAGAAAGTCTAACATGTTGAAGCTCTAACTGAAAGCCAGAGATTGACAACAGCAATTTAAGTACCAGAAAAAGAATGGGCAAGTGGCTCTTAACCACCTTCACAAGGAGGGGTAAGTACTCATTTAAGTTTTCCTGTATGTTCATTCTTTTTTTTTTGTCCTCCAAAAGTATAATAATTATTGAAAAATTAGTCAAAGAAATAAACAAAATGTGCCCTGCCTGTACTATCCACCAGTTAAGGACACCCTCACACAATCATACTCTTAGAAATCTCTTATTCCAATTTTTAAAGACTGAATGTACCAGTCTGAATCCAGCATGACAGGGGAATGTCACCTGTGGCAGGGCAGTGTGTAATAACCATCACTGTCTCTAATCATTATCAATTATATGCAGTCATTTTCAGACTTCCAACAAAACATACACTAATGAATACAGTAGGATTTTACTCCTCCTCAACTTGGCAGTAATAAATGCATTGCCTGAATTAATCATGTTTTTACTAGGCAGTGAAAAAAAACAGTAGCCATCAGTGAGCATCACCCCTGGTGTGCCAAAAACCTCGTGTCACCAGAGCGTGGTAAGGTACCCATAGCTATCTTTGTCATCTGGCATATGAGATGACACACAGAGACCTGGAAATTTTCTTGTTTCAAGTCAATGTCTGGTCCAATAAAACACTTTTGGGATTCCTGGGCTGGACTGCAGTAGAAACAGAAGGCACTAAGTGCTATGAAGGAGATGACAGGAGCAGCACAGGTCCCCTGGGTTTGCTGCACTGGGAGAAACCACTGACTGGGTACAGTGGGTCTCCAGGTCATCAACAGCCACATTGCAATCCAAGGTGAATTTCAATAATTCGGTCCCACTCCCATAGTGACAGGAAATCGATAGCTACTTGTGCTGGTTTTGGCTGGGATAGAGTTGATTTTCTTCAGTCTACTATGAGGTTGTGCATTGTACTTGTGCTGGAAAAAGGTCTGATAACACAGGGAAGTTTTCACTACTATTGGTGAGCAGGGCTTCCATAGAGCTAAGGGCTTTGCTGCTCCTCAGCCCACCCCACCAGTGAGGAGGCTGGGCATGCACAAGGAGCTGGGAGGGGATACAGCTGGGGCAGCGGACGCCAACTGACCCCAAGAGATATCCCAAATCATATGGTATTATGCTCCACATATAAAGCAGGGAGGAGAAAAAAGGAGGGGACATTCCAAGTGATGGTGTTTCTCTTCCCAAGTGACTGTTATGTCTGATAGAGCCCTTCTTTTCTGGACATGGCTGAACACCTGCCGGTAGACAAGAAGTGGTGAATTAATTTCTTGTCTGGTGTGTGTAGCTTTTACTCTGCCTATTAAACTGAGTTTTCTTACTTTTACCATTCTGTTTTTTTCTGCCACCCCACCAGAGTAGTTTGAGTGACTGGCTGTGGGGTGCTTAGCTCCTGGCTGCAGTTAAATTATAGCACTATATATATGTAAATTTTAAGTGTCTGGTTGAAAAAAAATGGTGAAAATAACTTACCAAAACATAATGTAGCATTGACCGTAACACAAATATTGTGTGGTGTGTTGATATTGGCTGCATGTCAGGTGCCGACCAAGACACTCTATCACTCCCTCTCCTCAGCTGGATAGGGAAGAGAATATTGGAAAACAACTTGTAGGTTGAGATAAGGCAGTTTACTAAAGCAGAAGAGAAAGGTTTTGCATACACATAGGTTAAAAGAAAACACTTAATTCTCTACTTCCCATAAGGAAGCAATATCCTTTCTACACTTTTTAAAGATGGGTACTATGCTTCCCTTTTTCCAGTCCCCTGGGACTTCACCTGACTGCCAAGACTATCATGGAGAGTGGCTTGGCAAATACGTGAGCTAGTATCCTCAGAACTCTGGGATGCATCTCATTAGGTCCCACAGACATATGTACTCTCAGGTTCCTCAAGTGGTCATGAACCTGATCAGTAGGAGGCACTTTGCTCCTCCTGTCCCCATCCCACACTCCAGAGGAGAGGTTGCCCACTGAAGACTGAGGCAAAAATGTTGGTGAGTACCTCAGCCTTCTCCTCACCCTTTGTTACCAGTTTACTAGCACTGAATGCCACAAGAGAGTACAAAGCATAAAGCCAAAATACTTTTATCTGTGGTTTCTAAACAACGCTCTCAGAATAGTATAAGCCAAATGTTATTCAAGGCAGGAGTACTTTAAATATCATATGGTAATATTTCCATCTACAAATGTTATTTGAACTTATAGTTTCATCAAACATGCTATAATCTAATCAATATTAAAATACCGATCCTAGGTATGTCTCATGTTGGCTTACATAATTTCATTTCCTACTCTCTTAATTACCTGGTAATGTAATTATAAGTTAGCTTCCATGACATTTCTTTAAAAGAAATCAAATTATTTTTAACATTTATTCATAATCACAATATACCTCACTTTCCAAAGAAGCCAAACTAACCATTGGCAAGTTTGAAAATAAATTATGCCCTCAGTCCAATAAAGTATGTGAAGCTTGAAATCAAATGTCAAAGCTAAATTTTTCTCCACAGTATGCATCTCTAAATTTTGATTTCTCAAAGGAATTATTAATGTTTAATCCTCTCTAGCAATAATGCTCTCCAATTTACTCTTTAATATGCAAACTGGCTTGTGATCCTGCTGATATTTCCCAAGAAAATAGACTGAGTATTTCTGGCAAGTCTTCAAAATGGTACTATTCAGCTGGGAAACTACAGCTGCTCAGTGCCTGTGTAGGACCCAGCAGTTAGCTTATTTGTAAGACATTTTTGCAAAATTATTTAGTCCTACTGTTATTTAAATAACATGGAACCCCCATAATTAAGAATTTCAAGAGACAAAGAGTATGCTTGATGAGGTTTATGCTGTTCACTTACAATGTCAGGAAGTCATCTTGCAAACCCATCATACTAGGAATACTATTCACTGCTGTGATGAAAATCAATTTCAATTTTCTTGTACTGTTTTAGAGATTAATCTTTGTATCAGGTTGTATCAGAAAACAGAGAAGGTACCAGGGAAAGTGATCTTTTTAAACAAAAACAGGGAAGGTCACAATAATTTGCTTCCTAGAAAATGAAGTGACTTTGAAAAAAACATGTTTTGAGTAAATATTATTTAAGAATATCATCTGCATTGTTGAAACTTTTCTTTATTTTAAACTGTTTTGAAACAGTCAACTTCCTTGCTATCCTTCCCCTAGACATTTTAGTCTCTTCTTGTCCTTATACTAACAAATCATGTTTGGAAAATAAAGGAGGACAAGACCACCTGAGATTTTTAAGATCAAAATCTCTAAAAGATGGCACAACACCAGGATAGGGATGCTACTTGCTACCTTGCTAGTGGTTAGACCACTATTTGTGACAGCTGAAAAATATTGCACATCACATTTCCTTCTTTTTTTCTTTGGTAGCACCTGGAATGACAGAAGGTAACAGACGACAGTCCAAGAGACAGATTTTGAGTGTTCTTCTGGAAGAATACGAAACTCATGAAACATGGTTCTCTAACATATGAAAGACAACATGCAGCTTAGTCTCAATGTACAATACCAAATTTACATGACAGTAGGTCAAAGATGAAGTGTCACCCTGTTCTGAAATATTCCAGAAAGGGAAGCAGCACTAACAAATTCAGGGAAGACTCTGAAGCTCTTCTAAGTCACAGAACCAGCTGTGATCTGGCCTGCAATTTTTAACATCCTCTTCTATATCTAAACCCACTTTCTTCATAAGAATTTATAGAGAAGAGTATGGAATTTGTGGTGATTTTACAAAAAGTACTAGGATCATTCATTGGAGACATGCAGACATTAAAGATGCCAGAATACAGAATGGCAATCCAGACTGCTAAGCCAGTAACTCTTTTACCTGGTATGCTAGCAGTGCCCTTGGGAAACTAGCTTGTGAGATGTGATATAAGATATGAACCCTGCACAGACTATATATATATATGTGTGTGTGTGTGTGTGTATACATATATTCTCCTGCATCAAAGACATCCCATCTTGGGCTGCAGTTACGTAATATGGTGCCACTGTCATTGTCTAAATATGGCCTGTGGGAACAGAACTGCCAACTGCATGGCTTCTTAGAGATGTATGGTAGCTGGAAAGATGCCACATACAACTCTCAAAGACACTCGCTGCCCTTCTAAAATGATGTGCTAATAAATCCTTTATTCACATGAATAATCACCACAGTTCTGATGATGCTCTGGACAGTTGTCCA
>VXAY01005130.1:322518-354789 GCA_013399855.1 Oxyruncus cristatus
AAAAAAAAAAAAAGACAATGCTGTCTGTGGAGGAAACAACAGCATCACAGATAAGTCCTGTATTCTTGCCTCACCACAAGCAAAACATCTTTACCTGATATAAACAGGAAGACTAAAACCTTCAGGGATATTAAAATATTTTTCTGAACAACTGAGCTGCAGAGATGATCTCAGGACACAGCTGCCAGTTCTGACATACTAGCTGCACTGCCGCTTTGGCTTACCTCAGAAGCATCTCCCACTGAGATAAATGATGCTAACTGATGCCAACAATACCACAGAGTATTTCCAACAAAAACTAAAACCCTCAAGGCCAAGGCAGTACAACAATCGTTCACTGCTACTTTCTGTAACAACTTTCCTAACTTCCATCTTGTTTACCTTTGATGCTTTACCTCTTCACTGCAGATAACATAACTCTACTACAAGGAATTTATATTATCACTATTATACACATGCTAATGTGTAATCTGGTAACACAAAAATGCTCATATAAAAGAACACAGTTTCTTCCACCTCCCATTCTCCATTTTCAGGAAGTCAGCTACAAAGAAATGGCAGAATTCTAGCCAGAGACTAAGAAATGTGAGACTGAAACCCCTCAAGTACCGGGTAGAAAGAATAATTAGCTGAACTTTACTTTTACGTGCTCAGTTTTCATGCTAGCAGTAAGTGTAGCACATCTGGTCTACGTTGACCACAGCCTAAGCTTGGCATTTCCAGGCTTGTGCAAATAACATTTACTTAAAATGTCATGCAGGAACCTTATGAACATAATAAAGGCAATATGTGAAATAACCTATAATTTCTATGATCTTATGGTCAGTGTAAGCATGAGAAGGATCATTCACTAGTGCTCCAATAAATGCAAACTGAGTATCATGCTCATCAACTGGCAGCTGATTGCACACCATTAGATAATCCACTAAACTGTAATACCACTGATGAATGAGCACACTGAGAAACAGAAGTTTAGCTTCTGTGATGCCTTTTGCCACTGCGTGCTCACACCTTCTTATTTTTCGCCCAGTGAATTGGGTGAAATGGTACCTAAACTAAGCACTTCTCTTTTCCAGAACCTGAGACTTCATTGAGTCATTTTACCAGAGTACACAGCTAGTGTAAATTATAAAGTGTGTAAGACAGGTATGTGAAGTGCCCACTTTTTATTGAGTAAACTATTACTATTCTCATTAAGTAACAACATCTACTTTACTGACTTCATAAGATATCTAATTCAGCACAAAAATTACATACCACTTCTTTAAGAACAGCATAATGCTATGAGAAAAAAACAAACCAGGATCACATCCCATGCCACTGCCCAGCAGTGAAGGTATTTTTTCCTCCTTCGTGGGCTGTAAAATTTCATTCTTCCCTGTGAAAGAAAAAACTTGAACGATCTGTTAGAAGTCATAATAGGGAGAAAGAAGAATTTGTTTTGTTTTGGGTTTTGGCTCTGTAAAATATTATAGTTCTTAGTGATCAATCCATCTGCAAATCACAAATAAAGTGGTCATCTACTGAAGTTGCAATTACCTGCCTGTTCTTCAAGATTAAAAGATATGTGAAGTTTTTATCTAACCACATGATGTACAAAATAATTTAAATATGTATAATTAAGACACATTCATGGACAATTATTCACAATGTGAACTGCTGCAAATATTAGTGTGAACATCTTTCAGTTTTACCATAAAATTTGAATTCAAAATATTCATTTATAATGAAGAAAAATAAGTTCCTTGTAGGCTTGATGTCACAAAACATTCAACTGAGCAAAAAACTACCTGATATTGCTGAAACCAACACAAATTTTACTTTATCCTCTTCTATGTACATGTGAAGTAAAGAGAAGGGCAAAATAGCAGAAGAGAAACAGTGATGTCCGTTATATGCAAATGGCTGTATTTCTGACTATTGGAAATAAAAAGAGTAGACAGAAAACATTCTGTCACAGGGTGAACCTTCAGCAAATTTTTAGATAACACCAAGCTACATGATGCAGTTGAAAGGCTCAAGAGCTGGGATGTCATCCAGAGGGATCAAGCTCGAGAAGCTCATGAGGTTCACAAGACCAAATGCAAGGTGTTGTACCTGGGTCAAAGAAAACCCCCAGGTACCGATACAGGCTGGGGGATGAACTGATGGAAAACAGCCCTGCCAAGGACTTGGGGCTGCTGGTGGATGAGAGGCTGGACATGACCCAGCAATGTGCACTTGCAGCCCAGAGAGCCAAATGTATCCTGGGCTGCATCAAAATCAGTGTGGCCAGCAGGGCGAGGGATGGGATTCTGCACCACTACTCTGCTCTGGTGAGACCCCACCTGGAGTGCTGCTTTCAGCCCTGGAGTCCCCAGCATGGGAAGGATGTGGGCCTGTTGGAGTGGTTCCAGAGGAGGGACACAAAAATCATCAGAGACCTGAAACATTTCTCTTATGAGTAAAGGCTGAGAGAGATAGGATTATTTAACCTGGAGAAGAGAAGGTTCCCATGTGACCTAATTATGGCCTTCCAGCAGCTGAAGGGAGCGTACAAGAAAGATGAAGCAAAACTTTTTACAAGAGCCTGTAGTAAAATAGATCTTAATCTGAAAGGATTTTAATCTGAAAGAAGGCAGATTTAGACTAGCTACAATGAAGAACTATTTTAGAATGAGGGTGGTGAAACACTGATACAGGTTGCCCACAGAGGTGGTTGATCTCAACCATTCATGGTTACGTTGGATGAGGCTTTGAGAACCTATCTAGTTTATGATGTCTCTGCTTATTTCAGGGTGTTGAAAGGTACCTTTAACGGTACCTTCCAAACCAAATCATTCTATGATTCTTTGATATATAGCAAATATTAGAACACTACTGAAACTAGAAAATTTCAGTATTTATATATATTACATTTTACACTTGGATTTTAAATTGTGGAGCAGAAGAGACAAATATTATGAAAATTCCCTAGTTAAAACATATATATTTCTAAACTTAACTATTTAGCAAAAAGAATATGAAAAGCAGTAAATCCTACTCAATCTAGAATGAAGGCACCTGCTAGATCCTTCGGCAGATGGTTTAGACATCAGGGCAATGAAGGATTAAATATTTTTGGTAATTACTTTCAGTCAAATAAGAATATCCATTATTACAATTTGCACTTCACATTCTCAAGTCACTTCCCAAAAGAGAAGCATTCAGAGTTACAGAAACTCTTCCCCAGCTTTCACTTAATTTCCAAAACCCTGGAGTGTCAGAAACGAAAGCAGAAGCACAACTTTCCATCCAAGACTTGAGTAAGAGTTCTCTGAATTCAGTTTACAAATCCACAAATGCATCTGGCAATAACACTCCACCATAAATGGAGAGAAATAGAAAAACAGCCCAAAACTCAAAAACCAAATACTTATGTGAGCCATAGCAGTAAGTACTTAGGAGGAGATGAACATTCTTGAAACGAGATTTTGAGATGGAAGAAAACAGTCAAGGATATGCAGATATCCTGGAAATTGCCTGTGAAGAGGTTACCTGAGGCATAAGACAGTTGATAGGAAGCTTTCAGTGATAGGACAGGCTAAAATCTGAATTTGAGAGGAGGAGTGTAGAGGAATTGCATGAAGTCTGAGAAAAAATTTTAACAGAGACAACTGGAGAATGAGGAAACATCTACATATAGGAAATATGGAAGAACAAATACAGAACACAAAAAAAGTTGGCAGAAAACACAGAACTGTAGAGCTGGGAAGAAGTAAAGACAGACTGTGGAAGCCCTGAGGACACAGCAGTCAACATGGTAAAAAAAAAGACGTTATAAAGACGCTGTGGTTGCTATGAAGGTAAGAACCGCACACGTCACTCTGGCATGAAAGTACTCATTAAGTTCTCATTTCTAAGTTCTTGTGTGAGACATGGCATTTCAAATGTGTCTGAGACAGCTCAGTTAAAATAGCTCTACGAAATACTAAGTGGCAGTTGCTGGCCTAAGTTTCTAGAAGAGGTAGGACAATAGCAGTGAGAGCATCAGTGGAGAAAGTCTGTCTGGTAACGATGACTCTCTTGAAGGCTACAAAAAGAACTGCAACACTGGCACAGATGAGAGAGGTGAACACAGAGATAAAACCGTGCAACAGGAATCAAGGGAATTATTTATGACCAAATGAATCGAGAGAAGAGAGAGGCACCAGAAAGGTTGGGATTGATAAGTCATAGGAGTGACTCATGAGATAAGTGAAAAAGGTTAAAATGTTGAGAAAGAAAAGAAAGAAAGGAAAGAAGGAGACAAGCAATAAGGCAATAAGGCCACAAACCCAACAGCCACCTGCTTGGAAAGTTATTTTGAGATGGTTTGCTGAAACAGGGCCTAGTTGTCCACTGTGTAAATAGTGATGAAAATATGTTGTAACTTTAACTAGATTTTTGGACTGAAAATATATAAACAACTCTAAAGCTAATAATGTCCAGAAGGTTTGTGGTGTCATTTAGTGCTCATTGAAATACAGCATCATTACTCATTAACACTCTAAAAAACATCTTCTTTTCCTCTCTTAAAGGCAAAGGAGATAGGTGAAAAATCCTAATTGAAGTAAGAAGTGTAAGACTTTGATATGCAGCTCAGAAAATTGTGTAGCTGGTTTGAAGTACATGATAAGAGACTGACTTCAGGATGAGCAACTTGGAAGCTGTACTTATGCTTTTCACTTTAAAAAACAAATAGTGCAAATTCAAGTATTGCAATGTAAAAAATTCTAGCATATGTACAAAAACATCACAGTAAATTTCTAGGGAAAAAAAGTTTAGTTTTAATTGCAAGGTTAAATTCTTATAGAAAAAGGAAGCCAAATGGCACGTTCTTATTTTAACACAGAGGAAAGGAATTTGCACAAAAAACATTTCTTCAAAATTATATGATACACAAAGTCCTCCCTTTGAAATTTTATACAACTATAAAATATTATTCTTTGAGGTTTCAAAAAAGTAATTACCTGTGTGTTAAGTATTACTTAAATGAACAGAACTAATACAACATAAAACAATTTCAGAGTTTCCCCAGATCTTGTACTTTGCATGCTGAGTCTATTTCCAAGGTATCAACTTTATTTCCACTTTTCTACAGAGTATTTCCACACAACCTATGGAAATAAACATGCTGATCATTAACAAATCAATTTTATGAAAGTAAATATTTTGTAATCTCAAGTAAATCTTAGTAATCTTTTGTTGGACTTCTGATACGCAAAAGTGTAAAAAAAAAGAAAATTGCTCCAAAAAAATGCACACTTTTTTCCTTTCTCTACATATTTATCATGTGGTATTATTGCTGGAACTGAGTGTCCTGTTATAAGAAACATATTGCAGTTACATAAACGACAAAGGAATGATGCCAAAAAAAATTGCTTATGAAAAAATATATGGTGTGGAACAAATTTTTCATCACTAACTAAAAGTAAACCAATAATATGCATACTAAGTTATAGAAATAATTTTTTTATAGAAATAAAAAATACAAGATAAATGCTCACTGTGCTTCCTGGCACAACCATCTATCACAGAGGAGGCTGTATGGTACTTCCCCTTACAATTTAACTTTTCTATTTACTTATATAACTTCATAGGGGAAAACATCTCTACTTATTGTTTGAACACATTTTTCTTCTTCTTCTTTATAAATAAGAGTATTATTAGCACTCAACATGTTTCAATAAATCATGAATTGTCACCAAACATTGACATCAGTGGGTGGTTCTGCAAGACAAAAACTACATTTATCCCTTTTTACTTGTGTTTACATCTGAAGTGAGGACAGGAGTGGACGGATGGATGCACAGACCCAGCATCACCAGTGAGGCTGTGCTGCTGCTCTTTAAGGAAGGTGCTGACAAAATTCCCAACTCCTTCAAACATCAGCAAAGGCATCCCTAGCCCCATAGAGACTTTGAGGATGGTGTTATCAAATGACTTTTTTTGCACCCATCACTACATAAGTAATAATTTTTAAATCAATATTTTTCGAGGTGAGATCGGGTGCACCGAGGCTGCCTTTCACTTGCCAGGCTTGGTGTGGCTCTCAGTCAGCCCTGTTGTACAGATCAGACCCAGAGTTCCCTGCTGCTCTTGGTCATCTCTCCTCTACAACAGCTTCACCAAAGCATGGACAATCACTCTGAAGTTTTGTTCCAAACAGAATAAGCATAAAAATTTGTTCTTATTGGACAGTATTCTAACGGTTTTGTGGGAATTTTTGGAAATTTCGTGTGCATAGAAACCTGAACAACAAAGCAACTATACCAGTTCAAACTTTTTATCTGTGAAACCATTGCATATAAAGTTACCTTTTTAGAAAGCAAAATGTGTAAAATATATTTGCCTAGGTTTCTAGTCATTTTCCATGCCATACCACTTAGAAAATGGAGAGAAAAGAGTGGAAAACATGACATGGGCTTGCTCAGAAATGAAGCTCTTATAAAAAATAAGTTTTCACGAAAAGGAATTGACTCAAAGGAACATTCTGAGAAAAAAGGTCGATCTTTGTGCTTCACCAAAACAGAGAACATGATCGAACCCAAAGGAGCAAAGTCTACTTCAACACTTAGCAGTAGCAAGATATTCAAAAGCTGGCCCTGACTGTGAAGGACTTCCTGTGACCTCCCAACTCAGTGGGAGATGGAAATCAGAAATAGCTGATCTGGTTGGAAATAAATCTTGCTTTTGTCAGAGGTAGGAGTTTGGACTCCCAATTCCTACTGAAGGAAGATCCAAAACTTGCTGTAAACTAGGCATAACAGAAGAGCTGTGATTTAGGACTCAAGAGCTCAAAATTTTTTGACAAACAAGATCTATCACCAAGCCAGTTGTCAAGATCTGTTAAGCATTAGTTTCTGAATAAACCTCTTCCATTTCAAATTCTTAAAGGAACTTGGGGGATGGACAACTCAGAATGTACTCCTTCTCCTTAAGATAGAGGCTGGAATGCCTTTTGTATAAAATACGCTGTAATGGCCCAGAAATCCTGCACTCTATTCTCACTTGTGTGCAGTAGGGTGATTATTTTCAACCCTGGGCTTCTCAAGCTGTGCCTACACTGCCATGATGCATGAAACTTGCATGAAAAGGTATGACTGCACACCTTTGTCATTTGCACCAAATGAAATGAGAATTGCACAGTGGAGCTGTAAATTAATAGAAATTTAAATAATTAAAAAATTAAAAGGTAAAATGTTATATATTTTAACTGAAGGTAAAATAATTTTTTATGCAATGATTAAATTGATATTTATTTATTTATTTTTATTTTAAACTTATTTTATTTAAAACTTATTTTATTTTAAATGTTCAATTCGTATGGTTGTATCTAGTTAGGAACATTAGACAAGAATCAAATTTTTAAATGTATTTTCTATAATGAAAAAAAAATATTAAAAAAATCAGCAGACAGGCTGTAGCTGACCATATTACTTAACAAGAAATATGTGTTAGGAAAGAAAAAAAGACTTTACTACATCACCCTAGGAAATGAACTTGCAACCTGATAGTCATAAGGAAGACACATCTGTTAATAAAATAGCCCAACTGGCTAATACATGGGTTAGTTTGTGGAAATGCACAAATCCTCATTCTGAAAGTTAATTTGCTTCCCAAGCAATCATGTGAAAGATTAGCCAATCCTTTTGTAACTGTTACATAAACAGATATTATATTCTAACCCAGAGCATCCGCAAATCAATTACACAGTCTACCAATATAAATAGTTTCTCTCCAGTAAAATTCTTTTGAATATTTTTTATAATAAGAGGATCTGGACAGAAGAAGAACTCACAAGCCATA
This sequence comes from Oxyruncus cristatus, assembly GCA_013399855.1. Classification (NCBI taxonomy): domain Eukaryota; kingdom Metazoa; phylum Chordata; class Aves; order Passeriformes; family Cotingidae; genus Oxyruncus; species Oxyruncus cristatus. Next base: position 330,328 of record VXAY01005130.1, read on the forward strand.
GACCACAAAAAAAAGACTGACCAAAACTGACACATTATACTCTAATATAGAAGAGTATACCTGGAAGAATTTTGTCACTAATTTGTAATTTAGTGAGTTGTAGTACCATAGCTTTTACCATCACAATAACAGATCTTTGGTAAGCAACAAAGTCAATATGTTTTTTTTTACATCAAATGGAACTAATAGATATAGCAGCAAAAAGCACCAAACAAGATGAGCCAATAGGAGCAAGGAATTAATTCTTGTTTCATTTCTGGAAAGAAATAAAATAATAAATTCAAAATGTAGCTAAGAGTAAGTAGGCTGCAGAAGGCATTTTCAGCGGATTCATGACTTCTTTTTGGTTTGATAACCTCTATTTTCTTGTACAAATGTCTTGAATGATATATTTCTTATGACATAATTGAGCATTTCTCCCAACACTTTTCATTTCTAATCATATTTCTTAAACTTATTTTTCCTTTTTTTTTTTTCATTTGAAAATTGAAGACCTAGAAAAATCATGGTCAGTATTTTCACATTTTTAATGCCATGGGAAATTCAAAGACATTTCTGCAGGACTCCTTATGCATATGTTACTCACTGTCTTGGTTATAACCAGCTACCTTGACAGTTAGTTAGATAATGATTAGCTGTTGAGTTAGGAGGCAGAGTAGCAGGTTGTTGTCTTCTGCATAAGGAAACAGAGAAAAAATTTACCAGCAGAGAACAACCTTGTGTTTGTTTAGATAGGAAAAAAAAGTAGGACAATCTATTATTATGTTCAGATTCAGATATTCTTCTGTCTGTGTAATTACAAATATGCACCCTGTATTTTCAGAGGCCTTCATTACCACCTTCCCAGTTTTCACATGCATGAAAAGGAAACACACATCCTAGTTCAGCAGCCCTGTGGGTGTCCATTCCTGCTCTCTGCCTCTTAGCAGTAAAGCAGATGTCATTTCCTGCTCAGGCTGTTTTGTTCTGCAAAAAAAAGGGAAACATGAAATGCACTGCAGTCAGTCTAAGGAGGTAAAACAATGACCTCCAAGATCAGAAATGAAGAATGAAGAAGAGTTTCCCATTTGTGGTCCAGAGATTGTGTTGGTCCTCTCTGTAAAATATGCAATAATCTTCAGGGCTGTGACACTTGTCACACTCCTTTGGACTTTGAATTAATTTTTCAGCCCCTCACTCTGGCACACGGAAAGGAGGATGGGTGAAGACCTAGCCTGGGAAATATAAACATTCAGAACAAGGATAAAAATCCAAGTGCATGTTCTAAGTAAAAGGACAGGAGGTGGATACTTTTAGTGGCAATGACCTCAGAAAACTGGTATGTGTTGTTTTATACTTTTTGTAAACTCTGAGGTGAAATCAGAACCTGAAGAACTTGTGGGCATCCATACAGTCTGAGGCCATAAGGAAACTTTACCATAAGAAAGTGATGTGACTTTGCCCTGAGCAAGTGAGGTAAGACATGCCCATAATTAGGTGGCCACTGGGTAAATTTTGAGGATTGCAGTTTGAGACTGAGCTGACTGAATTGCATACAGGTCTTCCCTTCACATGATCTTCTCTTTAGACTTGAGCCAAATCTTTTAGCTTTTAAAAAAATACTAGTGTGAAAAAGATGGCAAAGAGATGGCAAAGACAAAGCCAATACTTCTTTCAGCCTTGCTATATGACCAAAACCCCCAAATTTCTTTCTTTTTGTTTTCCTATAAAATAATAAAATAGTATAGGTAATATCCTTTGGAGCACATTAATTCTCCTGTGGGATTTTGCTCTGCAGAAAGCATTCTTTAAAATGTACCAACAAAGAACTGTGAACTGCATTTAAGGCCATTACTCTACTTAATTACTTTTTTTTCTCTGGCATTTCAAAGACTCCATAAAGCTAAGGGAAAAAAAAAAAGTTTCATTAAAAATGTTATAAAAAGTAAAATTGCACAGGAGGATGCAGGAGACCAAGAGCATATTAAAGAAAGTCTTTTACAACCAGTTGAAGTTCAGCTAAGGCAATGCCTCTGGCAAAGCCTACTCAAAGGATTCCATGTACCAATGACAACTGCAGCGAAGAGGAAGGCAGCTCAATCCCATATTCACTTTATGTTAAGAATCAGGACTCTAGAGGATCGTATGACCTGATGTCTAATCATTTGCTGAGGCACATTTACCTCTAATGTATTTCTGTTCATGAGGATAGAGTTTACCCTTCCTTAAAGGTAGTCGGGATTTTTTTCTACATTATCCTAAAGAAAGGTCTGTTAGAATCACAGGGACAGTGCTACTCAATCCCATTGCCACACACAACATGCCAGAGTCATGACACTCAAACACACACGTGTACTCCAGAGTCTCCTGCTTATACCTTTCATGGACATCAGAGCAAACATGTTACCTTCTGCTGGTCTTGGAATGCAAGGGGACATTTCTGTTCTTGTTGCCTACCTGATGCAATAATACTTAAATCATTTCACATGGGCTTCTCTGCATGTCCCCTCCCTGCATGCTTACTGTGCAGTCTTTTGTCAATCATTTACATCTCAGTAAGCCTGGAGCCAAAAGACAGAAGAATAAGAAATCAAGCACTAATTATTAGCTGTTCCCTCCACTGTGTTTGAAAAGTCATCAATAGTCATGTGATGCTACATATTCAATTTTAAAGTCCTGTGCACTTTCACTGTCAGGTTCTCTGTTTAAGAAAAAGACTACTGCTTGGGAAAGCTTTACCTATTTTTATGAAAAAAATCAAAAGCTGAACTAATTTTGAATAACCCATTTAATCACAGAATCTAAGAAAAGTAATATTCTGTGGGGACAACTTCAAAGGATAGTCTGGAAGGAGATACAGAGCTGGAAAACACCGCGAGTAATTCCAAATCCCACTATGTGACATTTTTACAGAATAAACTGTAAAATAAAATCAAGGATGACAACTCAGCTAACTTAACAAAAACTAAGGGTAATAGTGTAACAGCTCTGAAGACAGTGAAGATTGGATTCAGGATCCTGCTGGTTCTACACTGCCTTGAGATCTTTCCTCTAAGAGAAGTAATTGTTACATACATGGCATGTTACATACATGGCCATGCCCATGGTATAAGTTCCACAGCTCACACCAACCCATGATGGCCCACTCATAGTTACCTACAAATCTAAGTAAAAATGTCACGTTTTCTTTGAGACTCCTCATGCCTGCAAAGCTACTTGATGCTTCCTTTGGGTTTCTTTATTTGAAAGATGCCTATATGTGTTCCAGCCTTATGAGACCATTGCCAAAATAAGCATGCTTCCTTATTAGATGAACATGCAGTAGTATGTGATAAGATGAGAATCAGAACTTAACACTGTATCAGAAGCCCTTTGAGATGAGGAAAGGTGTCAAAAAGTAAGAGAACTCAAAGCACAAGAACCATCACAATTAAAAGAGACCCAAGAATCAATGGCATGAAAGACACAAACTTCAATGCAACTGGTAGGTATTTTACATACTGTCCAGAAGCTGCTTTCCCTTCCACTTCTCTGTCTCAATCTGCTCCTTTGTTTACTCCCACCAAACTCCTACTACCTGTGGAAATAACATCTGAAATTGCTGATTACTCTAGACACTTCTCATTTCAGACTTGAGAAAAAGTTTCTTCATCTCCATCACATTGTTGAAAGCACTACCTTACTTCTTTCTTATGCAGCCATTTATATTATTTTTTAATCTAAAATGAATATGGCACATAATTTATGCATAGACTTAGCATGTTTAGTTAAAATGGAAACCAAACGAGAAGCAGGCACACAAACAAACAATCAAAACTGGGTTTTTCCCTGCCCTCTTCCTGTTCCTTAAGATATTTACAGTATCTTAAGTTTCTAATAATTAAAAATCATGGTTCAGTTACCTTTCCCCTAAGATTAATTTATAAGCAAGTATAACTTCTTTGCTTTCTAGCTATTAAGTTTTAGAAAAAGACATAAAACACTTTAAATTTATTTCTGTATATATGCTTTTCATTTACCTTATTTGGTTTCTTTGCAAGAAGAGTAAGAGTTTGGGGAGGTCCCTGCTAACTGGAAGGTAACCAACATTATTCTAATCACACTCCAATGAAGAGCATGAAGGAAGACCCAGGAAACTACAGACCTTTGAGTCTATCTCAAGACCTGGAAAAATTAAAGAGAAGATGATACTAAATGTTATTGAAAGGCATCTAAATGACAATGCAATCATCAGGCACAGTCTGCACAGTTTCATAAAGGGAAAATCTAACTTACTGATATCCTTCTGCACCTTGCCTTCCACACCTGCCTCATGGATGAAGGGAAGGGTGTTTTTTCTGGATTTTAGTAAGGCTTTTGGCACTGTCCCCCAAATCATCCTTCTGGACAAGTTATCCAGGTGTGGCATGAGCAGGTTCATGATTCTGGTTGAAGAACTGAATGAAGAACAGGGTTCAAAATGTTGTAGTGAAAGGGACTACATGCGGCTGGTGATTGGTCACCACCAGTTTTCCCCAGGGTCAATTCTAAGGCCAGTTCTGCTCAAGATTTTTATCAATGATCAAGATTCAGGAGTTGAATGCTGTGAGGGTTAGCAGCAGGCCTGCTAGCTCTCTGGAAGAAGAAATTGACTTGAGAGACTTTCATGTGTAGCCTTGAAGATAAGCGAAATATGTACACATCTAATTAAGAAACAAAGACAGGCTGCAAGGCCGAGAGTTCTGAAGTGTGAGAAACCACAAACACCCTCAAATATTCCAGGACAACTGCCAGATGTAGTGGTAATAATGAATAGCCAATTAGCAGGTTGTTGATTAATTATTACTGGTCTGCTATAATGGGAAGGTATATAAAGAAGTGTATTCTATTTTGGGAGGGTATAAAAAGAAATTGTGAATAAAGGGTATAAAAGCAGTTAGCAATAAATGACAAGTGTTACTTGTTGCCCAGAAAACTGCTGTGTGTATGTTCTTTGACCCGTCACGACTTTAACGGCGACAGAATGCCCCATTTGCAATTATACTGATGATAACAATCTGAGATGTACTGTTGACTCTCTTGCAGGAAAAGAGGCCTTGCAGAAGGATCCAGATGGGTTGGAGCATTGGGCAGTTGTCAGTGGCATGAAAGTTAACACTGTATTCTGAGCCTAGGACGGAGTGACTCTGGACACAGTTAGTAACTGGGAGAAGAGTGGTTGCAGATCAGCCCTGCAGAACAGGATCTGGGGGTGCTGGTTGGCACAGTTTCCAAGAGGGCAAACTGCATCCTAAGGTACATCAAACACTGTGGAACCAGGTGGTCAAAAGAGGAAATAATCCTGATGTACTGAACACTGGTGTCATCTCACCTTGAGTGTTTTATACAGTGCTGGGCCCCACAATCTATGAAGAACCTGAAGGTACTCAAATGTGTCCAGAGAAGAGTAACAAAGCTATTGCTTCTGTGAGGGGTGCGCTGAGAACTCTGGGTTTGTCTAGTTTGAGAAAAAGGAGGCTGAGGTGTCACCTCATTGCTCTCTACAGCTTTCTGGGGAGGGGAAGTGGAGAGGGAGGTGCTGACCTCTTCTCCCCTGATCATTGCAAGTCCCTTCCAACTGAAGTATTCTGCCCTTCCTTTCCATTCCCAACAGAAAGCCATGACTAATCACATGATTCAGATTCTGGGATCAAGGAAAATTATCAAATATCTCTATAAACCAGAATTGGGAACAACATACTCTGAAAAGGAGATCAAAAATGTGACAGTACCTCTTTCTTATTTTGAACAAGTAGGAAATAATTGCCAATGTTTAGACTTGATCAGTAGCAAATCTACTACCTTGAAAGCTAGCAATCATTTACCATAGCCACAGTCCCACACCAAAGCTGTCATCCAGCACAAAACCAACAAATTTTTCAGTAATGTTCTGACCACAGTGCAACAATGAAGCCAAGGGGTGTTGGAGCAGTAAGAAGAAAATATCCTGCTAAGCATCTGCCTTGAGATGCACTACAGGCTGCAAGGAAGCAGGGAGCAGTGTGGACAGAAGGTTAAATCCAGAGCTATACTACAATAAATATTAATAGATGCAATAATCAGGCTCACTGACTATCAGATTGAAGGGGAAAAAAACATCTCTAGCCATCCTTGTCTTTCTCAACAGCAAGAGCCAAGGATTGCTCAGTCCATCAATATCCACCCTAATGTAAGCAGAACTTTATAAAGCATGGCATTTGTGTTTGCTAAGCAAAAATTAATAATCAGTGATCTCTGTGAACTGCTTCTAAATGCATTCCCTTGAAATTTTACTGTGTACACATCACGCAATTACTAATTAACTGGATTTGCAATTTCACTCTGAACAAATGAACATTCAATGTAAAAGAAACCCATGTGTGATCTACCTTTACCAGGGTATTAACTGAGTATATCTCTGATCATGAAAAATGTTATTCACATGAGTAAGACAGCTCTTATGAGTATGTCTAATAAAATACAGTTCAGGAAAATGCAGGAACAAGACTCAAAAAAACCCTTCCACTATTTGTTCTTTCTATTTAGTTTAAAGAAGTCTTGTTGTTGAGCACAGATTCATATTTGTGATGGACACAATTTACCTAATCAACACACAGATACGATGTTCCTTATCCTTTTCCAGATTTTGGGGGTTCATTCTATCTGTACTTTCCTACCTGTAAGATGAAGCTTTCCTAGACCCGTTATATGTACTAGTTTGTGCAAATGTCAAATGCCATCAAACATTTTTAAGCATCATTGCTTTATTTACATACTCCAGAATTGTTACAGAAAATAATTTTGAGATAATTGTCCCATAACACTGTTAAATTAATAATTCTTCAAGGCATAGAAATACCCGAATCAGTTAGATAGTTATTCAGCTGCTCATTCCACAAAAAGATGATCTTACATCTTTAAATTGACTTGGTACCTTGTCATTGAACAAAAGGGGATGAAGAACTTAACTTCAGGTTACATTTCCTTTGTCTTTAAGCAACACATTCATGTGCCATTCAAGTGGTTTTTTTTCTGAATACCAGAGTGGCATGAAAAGGGCATTAGTACACATTCATCTTGAGAACAGAAAAAAATGGGACTGAATAGTCAAATGTCTTCACAGTTAAGGAAGTCCTACTGATCAACATGTACTGTAGCTGATGACTATTTCACAAAACAGGAAAGTGCCAGACAGCATTTAAAAAGTACATATGCAATCTCAGCTCTGACACTGGCCAACTACCCATCTGCAAAAATGTACTTCAGCAGCTGCATAATATCTGAGGATTTAATTTTAAACACAGATTATTCAGAAAGAACTTAGAAAATATGTTCAGAGCTTGGCATAAGTAAGAAACAGGTTTTTATGTTCTCTTGGTGCACTGTTTTATTGATTCTAAATTTGGAATTGTTTAATATTTATGTAACACTAAAACTGAATAAAATTATCTCAAAAGCATCTTTATTGTACAGTATTTTTATTTTATCTTTTGGCTTGAAAAACCCTTAACAAAGGGGTAAAGAGAGTAAGAATATCCAGCAACTACCAAAACAAAGGCATTTTGCACTGAATAAGCAATGATACCACACATGTAAAGACCCATGTTTTGCACAGGTGATTTTCCACAATCTTATGGAGCAAAAGAAAGAACTGATATGACAAAATAAAGATTTAGTGCTATTTACGTTCACAAAATCTGTCAGATTCTTTTACTTCATCCTTAAATAAGAAGCATTTTAAGAGAGCATTTTGATAGAGTGTTTAGGTGCTCTGAGAGATGAGGGAGATCATGCTCACTGCAGCTGGAATGACTGCCCTTGAACTCAAAATTTTTGAGCTCTACAGTTGTGAAAGCAAAATAACATCAACCCATATAGAGCTGTGAAGAAAGAAAGGGCATGCTTACATTTCTAGATTTAAATGCATCTGAAGTGTTTCACCATTACTTTAACTTGTAGGCACTATGTTAAACACTGCTAAAATAATTATGAATTTTTCATATTTTACTGCTTTGAAAAGATTCTATATTGCAGGATTTAAAAAAAGTATTTGACTCAAAACATATTTACTGTATATTTTTTGCATATATTCCACCCAGTAAAGTAATATGAAACTTTCATAATAAAGAAAAAAAAACGGAAAAGGAAAATATACCAGAGCCAGTACAGTACAGAATAATACCATGAAAAAAGTTATATTGGCTACTTAAGAGATCCAACATTCAGGAGGAAATGTGGGCTTCTGACTACGACAATTGACCGAGACTTAAAAAAGATTCAAATTGAATCCACTGTTCTCTTTTAATCCCCTCTTACAACATTATGCAATGACTTCATTTATCTTCTCTATGCGTTCACCTAGTTCTTTCTTTCCTTTGGGGTGTTCAGACTTCATTGCTGGAAAAACTGGCAATGGAGATGAATTGTTTGACTGTGGGACTTCCATATGGCAGAAACTGAAATTAAAAAAATGCGTTCTCAGCTTGCAGATGCACATATGTGCTACATAGTAACATCCAGCATCTTGAAGTGGTTGGCATGGGAACTACCTGTTCACAAGAAACATATGACATTTTCCATGAGAAACTTTTGGTGAGTAGGCTCTGCCCCCTAGTCAGCTGATTCTCCTCCCTGGAAAACACCAGAAACTCACCGACCTCCTGCTGCTCCCAGCAGCTGTTTAAATTCAACCTTGGTGAGTAGGCTTATTAAATTGAAGAAACATGTTATAGTATTTAGGAGACATTTTTATGGCAAGTAGGGTGAGAAAGGAGCATTTGGAATCTGTTTGAGTCAAATGGCTGTTTCTAGGAGAGACCACTCTTCTGTTTGAGGAAATTTTTGGACCGGATGGAACACCACTGCTGCTTTGTTTTGTAAGCTTTAGCCTAGGACCTTGGCTGGCACTATGGCAAAACTGAGAAAAACTACTTTCATAGAAACTTACTAAGCTAAAATCTTTCCTATGAAATGGAGAGTTCTCTTCTGTTTTGTTTTTTTTTTTTTTTTTTACTTTGAGCTTCAAAACTTAAAAGCAATTTCAAAGCCATTACCACATGGTTGCACAGTTAAAAATTAAATGTACATATAATAATAATTCCACAAAGTAAGGAAATATATGTATGTGTCTATTCAAACACTGAACAGAAACAGTACAGCTTAATATGCTTTGAATAGAGCTGCTTTCGAGTCAACAGTCTAAAAGTAAACTCATAATATTTTTCACATGGAAATAAATGCATATAGACCTATATATGGGACATATGTACGTACGTATATATATAGGTCTCTAAGAGAAAAAAAAATCCATTTATATAAAACTATATTTATGGTTAACAAACATTATAGTCAAAGATTTTACTCAGAGTGCTACTAATATAATGGGATTTTATTTTTTTTTTTTCAACTATTTGTATTGGATAAATCTGCCCCCATATTCATTCTGGAACTCATGCTCTTTTCCAGCAATAAAGCCATGAGCTCCCCCAGGACACTTCTTCAACAACAGTTATACTTTTTCATCATGGAGCCTTACTGACTACACCCTGCTGAGTATTTAACTCACAATATTGAATCTTACTATAGACTTCAGTGGAGCTGAAGATTGGCATCCTTCTTTTTCAATATCCCTGGGTAGATAATTGAAATAAAGGTGTCTTATGAAACAAAAAATCCTGACACTTTCTGAAATTCGCCCAGAATCTGCCCAGAAATATTGTGAAAATTAGTACCTTTTTAGTACAACAAATACTGATTGCTACATTTTCAATCACAAACATTTACATTAAATTATCCCTTGTGGAACTATTCCTATCAGTCCAAGCTATTTACAGATATTACTAAAGTAATGAACTTTACATGAATATATTAAACCATTGCATAATCAGTACAGCCACATTACCTCGCATAATTTAAAAACTCCAGGCATAATAGAAAGAACGACACACCATCTCCATCACTGCTGTAATTCTCACAGTTAAACAGTCCCTAAGTTCTACAGATTTTGGGCACATATTGCTGACTCAAGTATTTTAGCTTTCCTGAGAAGGCAAAGCAAGAGAACTGCTTCTTTTATCATTACCATATTTTACTATCATTGAGACCTTATAGAAAGTCATATTTCTTTCAAGTCTTGACTCCAATAAACTATAAGCACTACTTGACAACCTCTAGTAAATACCAGGCTTTGAGCCCTGCTATGCAGCTTAGAAGTCCTTGCCTTACACATCACAGTGTCAAATACTACAGGACAAATAAAACCCCCCAAATGAATTTACGACTGATATTTTGAGAGTCTTTTACTGTTTTCTTTTTATATTTATCAGAGTGCTTCACACCTCAAAAAATGCCGGGTGCAGTGATACTCATGTAGACACAATTGCCCTGGCTTCATGACCAGCATGAGCAGCAAGTCCTTGTGCCATGGTACAATTTAGCCGTGGGAATTATCACATTAAAACAAACAAACAAACAAACAAACAACTCCCAAACAAACCAAACAAAAAAAACAACAACCCCCCAAACAAAAAAACCCAAACAAACCACAAACCAAACCAAAATCAAAACCAAAGCAAACAAAACAAAAAAAAAAACNAAAAAACACAAACCAAAAAAAAAAAGAAACCCAAGCCAAAACAAAAACCTGTAGTGTGTAGTATTAAACCCTCGTCTGCCAACCACAGCAAAAAAAGACATATTGTTGCATTTCCCAGAAGATTCTCTTAACATACCTTCTTCTGTCAGAAAAAATTCAGCAGGAACTATACTGCTTAACTGATCCACACTTGGTCTGGAATGACCTCGAAAATCATGTCCTTCCACACTTGTGATAACAAGAATACTCCACTAACAGTGGTGCCTCAGGTGGTACAATTCAGTCTTCCCACTGATCATTCTGCCCTCTGTGCTTTTTTGCTACAAGGTACTTTTTTATGCATGTGTCAATACTTTCTCCCCCAAGAGTAGGTTTGGGAATTTGGGCTCTTCCATTTGTTTTTGGGTCCTGTTTGTTACCTGTGGGCATCTTCCCTGTCTTTAGAAGGGACAAGCACAAATGTGCAGGTTTCAGGAAGCTGGTGCAGTTGCTCTAGAGGAAATCATGTGACGTGAAGATCAGTGTATGAAAGACAAAGCAGCTTGCAGGTTTCCTACCCAGCACTACTATAGCACCATGCTATAAAGCAAACTGAATTTAAAAGGAGATTAAAAAATTAAGTTAAATTAGTGATAAAAGCTGTTTCACTTTTTTTTTTGCTCTACTCCACTTTACCTGAAAGAATAAACACCATGCACTAATGAAACTGAAATAATGAAGTCTGAAGAGAGGAATGCAAAATATACAACAAACCTGCAATGGTGAGGCTTTCATTTCACAATCACAATAAAGCTGTTTATTACAACAACCTCTGTAAATGCTTTCACACTTATAAACATAAGAACAGCTAAATAACTTCCTCCTGTATATATCAAATGCCCTCCCTTCCCCCCCCAAAAAAACCCACAAACAAACCAGATTTTAAACAAACAGTAAAGTATAATTCTACCTAAAAAAAAAAAAAAGTCACAAATATTCATGTTAGTGGACTGATCTGAGAAACTCATCTCTCTCATATAGCTTTCCAGCAAGTAAAATTTTATTGATGAACAGAGGAGGTGGCCTGTATAATTATAGTAGGAATGTTACCCTGTGCAATGAATGAGATTCCTCTAAACTCCATGTGTCTGACAAGGATTAGATCACAGATACCACAGGGCTAGAGAGACAGATAAACACAGTGGATCTGGATAAATTTTCAATTTCAACTTTTTACCCAGATGTTGCCTAGCCCTTGAAAATAAATAAATTAACAAATACATTTACTTCAGGCCTTCAGCTTACCTTCAAGCTGTAACAGCTGCCACAGTTTTGACTTTCAGTGCGTTGGAAATCTCAGCCTCACCCCCAGAGTACGGCAAGTGGCTGGAGCATAACATATGTAGCACATGCAAGAAATAGCTTTAAAAAATCACAATCCTATTATCAGGCTGCCATCTTCCTTCAAACTGCAAATTCTCTCCAAAGATTCACAGCCACAATAGATTCCTTTGTGTCCTTATTATACCAAAGTTGAAATCTCATTCTTCAGTTTCTCTGATATCCGTCTACTAGTTCCTACATTTGTTGCACTAGGCCCTCGCAGGTGGGCCAAGGCTTTCCAAATTCATGTGGCCATGTGGCAACAACAGAGCAGGAGCCTCATGTTGTTCCTCACCATACAAGACTGTGCCAATGGCAACCACAGTTTTAGTTTGTTCATCATGTATAAAAGCAATGTTGGAGGGGATTTGTTATTTGGAACAACGAGACAGTCTATAGAGCCTGACTAGTAATGACTAAATAGTAAGTGATTTCTATGACCAGTCAGAATTAATAAATGCAGCTCAGTTTTGAATATAAAATATCCTTGATTAAATTCTTATATAGAACAAAAACTAAACCTCCCTCTCTTAGTAAAGGAACACAAACAGGGACGACTGCTGATTTACAGTGGAGGCATGCTACAACATTACACACACAGTGATGGAACTCAAAATAAATTGAAAAGAGTATCTTATAATTATTATTTTTTTCAGACCCTCCTTAATAACAATGCAATGAAGCATCTCTATTTCATTCATATTTTACATGAAAAAAGGGGGAGTGGGAGTGGGAGTCTGAATTGAATCTTGAGATTTCACAGCTTTAGAAAACATAAAATTAAATCAAGTCTCAGAAAAGACTTCTATTTTAAATATGTTAATTACACAGCTCTGCATCATAGTTGATGTACTCTAGAATCAGAGACCAACAGATGAAAACAGAATGGAATATCTTCGCTGTGGATCCAGGCTCTTCTCAGTGCTGCTAAGCAACAGGACAACAGGCAATGGCGAAAACTGATGCATGGGAAGTTCCACTGGAATATTGGGAAGAGCATCATTTCTGTGCAAGTGACTGTGAGCTGGAACAGGTTGCCCAGGGAGGTTGTGGAGTCTCCCTCACTGAAGATATTTCTGTGCAATGAAAGAACTTTTTTCTTGTTTAATAAAAAATGTCTACCCTAAGAACTCCAAGCTTATGACATGCAAGTAACTTATGGAAAACAGTGTATTCAGTGCAATGACCACTCAACAGCTGTAAGAACCTAGTAGTGTTGGGATGTGTTCCAGCACTGATCAGTTAACAGATATTAAGTAGACATGAAGATTACATCACAGAAAATTTGATTATACAAAATTATTACATAAAATGTATTATAATGATCCATAAAACTGAAATTAAAATGGCCAGTAAAGAGTGACTCCATTTAATGTTGGACTTTCGTACATAACGAACGATACCCTGGCCTGTACAAAACTATAGACAGGAGAAAGATTATTTGGTTCCCTGCTTCTCGTCTGGTGCAGGCACTATGCATTTCTCAAGAAAGTGTGTTCCAGTGTTCCCATACATTGATCTCTTCATCTTGTGTGATACCCCACTGTTGTCTCTTCTCTTTCTACTCTTTCTTCCAATAGATAGTTTTTAAACTCTGGCAGGGTTTTCAAAAACAAACAAAACAAGGCCAAATACTATATCTACTAGGATGACTAAATTGGTCAAAGGCTTTAAAACCTTATGCCAATACTGGTTTATAGTCCCATCACACTCCAAAGGGCTTAGATAACCATGTAAAAGCAAGTAGCTGGAGACTTCTGTTGCTTTGTGTTTCAGGCAAATTCATTTCAGGTGGAGAAATGGAGATAACTGTAAAGAGCATGATGAATGTGAAATAATCCAAAAGACGAAGTTATTTTAATCTTTAAATTGATTTGTGTTATTAGCAGAGAGACAGTGTGCTGCAAGTTTTGTAATAGCTTGAAGAGCAGTTACTATGTAATCATTTGGGCAAACACTGTACTCCCAAGGAGCTGCCCATAATCTATAGTAAGTAAAAGAAAACCAAATAAACAAACAAAACAAACAAAGAAACGAAATCCTTAAAACCAAACCAAACAAACGAAAAAAATCACTGCAAATCCTGTGTCCTCTCCAAAAGCATGGTATGAGAAGCTTGTCATATTTGGACCACAACACAGTATTTCATTAAAGTTCCCAGTGGACAGTGAAATGAAGAAGCTATCTTCCAACCCATTTCTATTGACAATTTAACATAAATAATTATGAGTGAACTTAGATGAAATATAACATTTGCTGTGTTTTGTATGTTGGGATGTCAGCAATGCTCCTCTGACTATTGTGAAAAGGGGAATAACAAGTCTTCAGATAATAAATAATATTGAAATGTTGTTTTCCTGAATTTTTAGAGAAATTTCATAATATTTTACAAACTACTGTGTAATCTTTCCTAGAGAAACACCGTGGATACATAAAACTTGGCTGAATTTGATGCTATAAGTCAATACAATATTCAAAAAATTATAAGCAAAGAGGGGCTAAATAATGAAAGATGATAACATAAAGGAGGAATGAAGTTAGGGAAAGGATGACCCTGCTAGCTTTTTAAAGGCACAGCTACTCCTACACATGTCTACAAAGTGTATAGTGCCCAGAAAATTTACTTTCACCTTCAAAAAGCCAGACCTGAGCTTTACATTAATTTCATGCAGATTAGCCAAAAATTCCAGTTCATTTGACATAGGAAGTTTCTAGAGTCCTTAGTGCCACCATTGGAATGTCAGTGTTTTTCGGACCAAAACTTCAAGACAGTGATTAGTGTAACATGAACTTCTAAATCCTTTTTAATCCAAGCCCCAGCTACTGACGGAAGAAAAAAAACAGTAATCCCTCTGAAAAGAACATTAGTGTGCAAGCTGCACGACTGCACTAGCTGTCCACTGAGAAGACTGAGGAAGAAGTGCTCTGAAGATAAAAAGAACTAAATAACGCAACAGCTCATGCTAGGTGTGATAGCAGCAATCTGGTGGCAGTTTGTTGCTGTATAATGAATGCCCAGAATATACTGCAGGCATGAATCAGATACTGAATTTATCAGCTGTTGTTCTAGAAAAGGAAATTAAAAACTTATATTTTAGATTTGAAAAATGTAAAAGAAATATTGAAAATTACATCCATAAGAAGATATTTTCTTCTTGAAATATTTGGATCTGTTGATTATTCTAGATCTCAAAACTTTGGCATATTAAAAAAAAAAAATCCCTTGCAGAAAGTAATGCTGTCAATATATATAATTTTACTTACAAGCCAAGCACCTAAGTGCCATACTTATGAAGAGTATTTTAGCACAGTGGTGTCCATACATATCAATAACTTCTTCCAAAAATTTTGATAGTTTAGAAATATTTTTGTTGATTTTTGTTTAAATCTTACACTACCACTTGTATATTTTTATTGTCCTGATGCCAGAGACTCTAATATATAAATAAGCACTTATTTGTGACAAAAAAGTAATAAAAAACCCACCATAAAAAATAATAATAATTTTTAAAAATTTTCAGCAGCCCCCCCACCAGACTCTGGCACCTCGAAATTAGGTTCAACAAAGCAGGTTCCAACACCACAGGGATATGAACACCACAGGTTATTTCTTTTCCCTTTCTCACTCTAAGAACATAGCCGTTTTAATGAAATAGCGTGCAAACAATAGGTACTATAATTTTTTCTAGATTATTACCTATATTTATTCAAGGAAAGTAAAAATATTTCACACTGGACTTGATAAAATGCAAAAAGGGACCTCCCTACACTGAACACAGATCTGACTTCTCTTTCTACTCAGTGACATTACTTCCCTGATCGTGGATTTCACAACAACGGGACTTACAGTAAACACTGTGAATTCTCATGGTGTCAAAACAGGCAAAAAAATCCATGTAAGAAGAGAAGAATGACATCTGGTCTCTGTCACTGTTAAGGTACAAATGTAGCAGCATTATTTTGACAGGAATGATTTTGTTATTTTATCACACTTAGGACCAGAATTTAGTCCAATTTGCCAGGGATCAACACTTGTCATTAAATCATTCTGCATGAAAGTAGTGCTATTCACTTTAATTTGTCCCTCCAAATATTAAATCTATTTGGCAAGGTTAAACACCTTACCCACAAATATAGCCCTGAGTGTAGGACAGATTCCCCAGACAGTGTCAAATGCAGCATTCATTATGCCTCTTTCAAAGGAATCCATTTAAATATACACAAAATTCAGTTATGCACTTTAGAACCCGGTGGTGCTAAACCCAGCTCAATTTCGTCTTTAAAAAGCAAGCACTCAATTTTCAGTTATTGCTTAACACATCAGTTACCCCTTTGCAAAGCAAGCCTTATCAAATTAATAAACCTGTACTAAACCAAGAGCATGTAATGTCAAAAACTATAAAAAATGCAGCATTAAATGCTACTAAATTATTTACACAATGGAAATATGCACTATAATTCTGATTATAATTTTGAGTAAAAATTTAAGATGAAACCTGATGGAGAAGTGGTGTATGAAATTAAGTCCACAAAAACATTGTTACTTTAACCACATTTAGATGACTAGGAAATCTTGGATGCTTTGCATACTAGTTGTACCTTTAACAGTGATATGAAATACTGTAGGTTCAACATTTCCAAACCAACTAACTGTGTATCATCTGATTTCAGGTGGCCTGGAACTCAGAGGGTCATTGGCAAGTTCAATCACTAGTTACAATATAATCACACAGTCACAGAATATGCTGAGTTGGAAGGGACCCACAGGGATCACTGAGTCCAGCTCTTAGCCCTGCACAGGACCATCCCCAGGAGTCACATTATGTGCCTGAGAATATTGTCCAAACGCTTCTTGAGCTCTGCAAGGCTTGGTGCTGTGACCACTTCCGTGGGCACACACTGTTAAAAGTGCCCAACCACTCTCTGGGTGAAGAAACTCTTTCTAATATCCAACCTAAATCTCCCCTGGCATAACTTCATGCCATGGATCCTGTCACTGGTCACCACAGAGAAGAGATCAGTTTCTGCCCGTACTCTTTTTCCCTCATGGGTAAATTGTAGACTGCAATGAGGTCTGCCCTCAGTCTCCTCTCCTCCAGGCTTATCAGAACAAATGACCTCAGCTGCTCCTCATACGGCTTCCCCTCAAGGCCCTTTTCCCTTATTTTCTTTTACAAGTCTTTGGTGATGAGAATTCATGTAACATATGCCTCAGGCAGATGGACAAAATTCCATTTCTCTTTCCTGGACATTTTTCCAGTGTTTCTGAGTAAGTTGAGCCATCTAAACATTTCAAGCACACTACACAGTTATATATATAGGACTACATTTCTTACTGAACCCTATGCAAGTTATTTTGTCACTAATTCTCAAATTTCCTGAACAACATCTTGTCTGCTAAGATAATACTCTTGGTGGCCCTTCTCTGGACTCATTCCAACAACTCAGAGTCCTTCCTGTGCAGGGGTCCCCAGTCCTGGATGCAGTACTCCAGGTGGGATCTCACCAGAGCAGAAGAGAATGCCCTCCCTCTCCCTGCTGCCCACACTGCTTTTGATGCAGCCCAGGATACAATTGGCTTTTTAGGTTGCAAGTGCACATTGTTGAGTCATGTCCAGCCTCTCGTCCACCAGCACCCCCAAGTCCTTCTCAACAGGGCTGCTCTCAATCTGTTCATCCCCCAGGCTGTACTGATGCCAGGAACTGTCTCAACTCAGGTGCAGCACCTTGCAATGGTCTTGTTAAACCATTTTCTACATATGGTGTGCTCAACAAGAAGGTTTTGGAAAAATATAAAAGGCCATACGAGAAAAGTAACATCAGGAACATGAACTAGATGTCTGACACAAATGAAAGAATTTTAATTCCCCACAAAAGTGAACATGAGCAGAGGGTGCTCCAAATGGACAAAATGGGATTAGAAGGATGGAGCATCTCTTCTACGAGAAAAAGATAAGAGAATTGGGATTGGTCGTCCTGGAAAACAGATACCTTTGGGGCTACCTAACTGTGCCTTTCCAGTACGTGAAGGGAACCTGCAAGAAAAATGGAGTGAGACTATTTACAAGAGTATGTAGTGACAGGACAAGGGGGAATGTCTTCACACTGAGACTAGGTTTAGGTTAGATATTATGAAGAAATTCTATACTGTGAGGGTGGCGAGACACTGGAACAAGTTGCCCAAAGTGGTGGATGCCCCATACCTGGAAGAGTTCAAGGCCAGGTTGGCTGGGGCTCTGAGCAACCTGGTATAGTGAAAGGTGTTCCTGACCACCACAGGGAACCTGGAACTAGGTGATCTATAAGGTCCCTTCCAACCCAGACTATCCTATGATTCTGTGATTTACATGCTAACTATTATACAATCAGTACTTCATTGTCAACATTTGGTTATACTGCCAAAAAAAAAATTAAAAAAATCTTAATATTGTTCAAAAATGTAAATGAAGAAGGACTTTGTTTTTTCCTATCCTCTATGCCCACTGGTGTCTAGACAAGTGTGTCAGCTTGTTAGATTTGGCTCTTTGTGTCAGCAAGTGTTAAAGGTAGCATGAGAGAACTAGTTCAGAACTGATCGGTATTAAAAATTACAATGATTCTGAGAAGGAATTTTCAAGACAGAGGGAAAAAAAATTTTGCAGTATTCCTTCCAGAATACTGTTCCTGCTTTCACCTAATATTTATTCTAAAGACCTGCTTCTACCACTCACAGGGATGACAAAGTATCACCTGAAACCAAAAATTATGAGACTAAATTTGATTTTCCTGCATTATCAGCAGCAGCTAGCACGATTTGTTAGCACATACTTTATTGTACTAAGTTAAGTGTTACTTTGGGGATTTTACTGGTATTTACATTGTAAATGTGTGAATTATTTATTCTGACACTTTGTTTCTAGTAACTGAAAAAAAATTATTATAAGGTATAATTGTAAATTCTGTGAAATTCTCATACAGTGAGAGGTGAAGATATTTTGCAGGATGAGTGGGAAGCTACCAGATGAAGAAAATGGAAAACATTTTTGTAAAGATTTATTCATAGCCAAATTGCTTTTTACCTGAGAAAAGTACAAAGGTATAATACTCACAAGATCACATAAAAATGAATTATTTCTTGACGGAATGTATACTTCTGACAGCTCATTTTACTACTAGAAGACTGTAAAAGAACAGGCATACATGGTATTGTAGGATAGATGGAACGCTGATAGCTACTTCGAGCAACATCATTAGCTAATATACTGATGTAATGGGTCATTTTTTTCATAAAGGCCTTGCAAAAAAAAAAAACAAAAACAAAAACAAAAACAAAAAAACCTAAAACAAACCAGACTAAAGACCCAACCACAACAAACCAACCAGCCAAACAAACAAACAAACCCACAAAAATACTCAACCAACCAACTAACCAAAACAGATCAAACCCCACATCTGTTTTATTTTATATCTATCTGGACATTACTTCTTCCTTCACACTGAATAAAACCAAAGTTTACTTCAAAGACATTTCAAGGGAATATTGAGGAGTGTGGGCTTATAGCTCCAGATTCCACCCATTCCAATTGTCACTTACGCCCCAGGATCACTGTTACTCTACAGTAATTTTTAATTGCTTTGACTTTACTCACTCTACTGTGGATTTTTTCTTATCTTAACTATACTGGAAGCTTCTCTGTTCTGTAACCTTGGTGCTGCCATGCTGCTAGCAGCATCTGGTGTTGTTCTTACAATAGGGCCAATGACACAAATTGCATTGAGGAGGCCATATTCTACCTCTCAGCTTGGAATGCTTTACCTGGAATGTTCCCTTAGTACTACACTATGCATTGCAGCTTGGCAGACTTATTTCTGCTGCAGGGGAGCCAAAAAAACTGGCATCCAAAGATGCAAGAATGGCTAGGAACAGGGTGAATATATGCCAGCTTCCAGGGCAGGTTTACAGTGAGTGTATCAGCCAGTAACGCAGTTAGACCAGCAGAAGGAACAGGATATGGGCCAGAAAGCCAGATGAGAACCCAGATGCCACTGCTAGGAAAAAAAAAAAACAAAACACCACCAACATAACATTTCCCACATTTGTGAGCTTTGTCTCTGGATAACTGAGTTGCCAATTTGTCACTTTAGCTGTCAGAGGAACTGGTTTGAAATGTCAGATCATTCATAACAGATTGATAAAGCTTAGTTCTCAGATAAACATTAATAAAACATGGCAGAGTCCTACAAGTTAAACTGAAGAAAAGAGACAACACTGATCTACATTATGCAAATCAGATTTTTGTGATTCTCTGTCTGGATATATTAGTATCAAACTAGAATGTTTATAAAGCATAAACACCTCTACATTCATGACAACTTTTAAAATCAGAGCTTTGATGACAGTATTTCTCAAACAATATCTGTACTGGAGTATTTTGTTTCTACTGTATGCTGCAAACAGAATAAGATTGGTGGAACATTCTTTGAAATCTCACTAATTTACCAAACATTCTGATTATGTCTGCAAATTTACATTTCAAAATACACAAGCTCTCATCTTAAATTGCCAACACTAGTATTGCAGAGTCAGAAAAAACCTTCAAAGACATGAACTGCCCAAATGAACCCTTCTGTCAGAAATATTTTACTTCTTTCCATACCAAAACTAGCACTCTCTGTCAACATGGCACCTGAATTCATTATGTTAACTAAAACATTTATTTGTTCTAAATCCACTGCAAGTATCAGCAAAACTCAGTGGAAACTGCCTTCCTTTATGCCATATTATCAAGGGTTCTCTTCAGCCAGTGGTAGAGATACTCAGAGAACCACTGGAATAAATATATTTTATTCCCTTACCTCTCTTTTATTCCATATATACTTTCAAGTAAGATTCCATACATGCTGCTAAAAGGTACAGTCATTTTCTTCCCCCGTTTCAATACACTTAAATGTAACTTTTTTCCTTATAAACTTTCTTTTCAATGTCAAACTGAGATAGCTATGTAAGCTTAGAACTAAAAAAACTAGCTAAAAATCTGCATGTTACATGCATACACATATTTGGACTAGTACAAGGGGGCTTTTGTTTAAGATAAGGGGGTATTTGTTATCAAAGATAATGGCAATTCAGTGTTTGAGTCACTAGTATAATTACAACATAGTTCTTTCTGGTTTAGAGCTGAACAGTGACAACAACTACCAGAGATATTCAGGATTTTCAATGTAAATTTAGTAGCAAAGTCAGACTTAAAAGTGATTAAATAAAATTACTAGGAATTTCACATCTGCTTCCAGCAGACTCTGTACTGAACTTAGTTGAAGTGATTGGAGGGTGGAGGATTAGCAGCTGATCTAAACCAAAGCCATCAGGTATTGATCCAAGATTGTTCCAACCCACGTGGGCTGACCTGCAGTTTGATGTAGAGCTGCAGTAACTTCAGTTATTTTCCTCAGAAGAACAGGAGTTCATACCTACGATTAAGTTCTAAGAATCTGTGGTGATTCAAAAAGCATTACTTTCATTACAGCCAACAAAATATATCCTGAGCACAGGTATTCACAAATACAAAAAAACCTACAGGTAAGGAATATTTGCCCCATACAAGCGATACCAAAAAGTGATCATTTAATGGATATTAAGCATATTAAATTTTTTTATGTGTAATAAATTCACCAATAATTCTTCTACTAATAAGGATATTTTCTGGAAGAAAAAAAAATCTTAACTTCATAGTGTACTTTCTTTTTGTGGGGAGTAAATTTTCCCATTCCTACGTGAATTCAGATCAGCAAAGACAATTATTTTAACACTATAACATTATGCCATTTCTTGGTGATGCTGTGTCACAAATTTTTTATTTTTTTTTCTCTTAATGCAGTGTTTTTCACTTTGAGATTTATGTTCATTTAGGTGTTATTTTATGTTCATTTAGGTGTGTTCATTTTGATGCCTAACACTACACTGACCTGTTTCCTCAGAATAAACACTTTCCAGTTTCTTTAAAAAATAAACATCTGACCTTAATGACACTTTTAAATGTACTTGCATTTAAAGTATCCCCATTCAGCTTCAAAATTTGCACCTGGAAAGCTAAGTGGATTGAGGAACAAAGGGTTTCCCAGTTCAATTATTGCATGACTAGGTTAAGATATCACGTGCATGCAGATTAGCTTACAGCCATAACACCCTTGAACCTCAGAAATGTTAAACAGAAAGCTGAAGTCACCAGACTGTAGCAGCAACTAGAGCAAGTTGCTTTTGCAAGGCAGTCCTATATTTTGCTCATACAGGTACACATGCCTTAATGTTATGCAGTCAAACCTCAGGCTGAACACTGAATTTCTAACTGCTGCATTAAAAAAAAAAAGTTTTCTCTCTCTCTTTAAATTCTCATTTGAATTCCAGATGGTTTTGCTGTGTAGGATTCAATAAAGGGTCTAGTTTCTTCCAGAAGATCACCCCTGAACATTTTGAGGGCTGCTAAGTCCGTGTCATCCCTCCTGCTTGAAATCAGAGGAAGAAATAAATACAGGGTGAAAGTTCATTAGCTCCAACATCTTCAGAGAAGTATATCATCTGTATTCATTGTGACAGTTTTAAAAGTTCACTATCTTTTTCTTCATCTTCTCTCATTCTCTGAAAAGACCTTAAGGGCAGAAAAACTTTAAGTCAAGACTGTACTACATCACCATATTACATATGGTGCACCTAACATACGTGAACTGTTCAAGTATAGACACAAGTAGACAGAAAACAAAATAAATGCTTCTTGTATATCTCAAATTTTTATGATCCCACTCAAAACATGCTTAATCAAAATGTCCTACTGAATGCACTGTATAAGACACTTTATAAATTAAGAATTCCTAATGGGATTTCATTTGGATTTTAAATGGACGTATTTTTTCTGTGGACTAAATAGTGTTGATTAGGGATCAATAGCCAACTTTTTCTCCTAGTTAATTGCTTCAGAAAAATCTTTTCATTAAGAAAAAGAACACAAAGAAACATAAGGGACTTCTGTTGCACAAAACTTTTACACCCACACACTATACCAGACAAACACCTGTTAAATTATTTTTTTTATTATGACGTTATCCAAAGTGAAAACAGAATGGTAAAATACTTATGATATCAGCACAAAAGGCTAAAGTTTTCTATACTTTTTAACACAGAACTAATCCAGTTTGTTATGCCCATTTACTCTCCAGGATGGGGAGACTGATGGTTTTAGAGCTAAAGCAACAGTCATTTAATTCTGGTCCACAGGCAATAACCATAATCAAATTCATACATCCAAATTATTCACTGCAAGAAAGATAGAAGATTCAGTAAAACAAAACAAGTATTTCCACACATGTAGGGAAGCACATTAATATAAGAAAATTATATTCAATATTAAAATCATATAGGATCATGTTAAGTTCAATGTATTTCAATTTGTTAGTCACACAGAACAAAACAATACAAGAAAGGCCATGGGTGTGATTTAATTTTTCTTCAATTTGTCTGGTTAAATATGTTTATGAGAAGGCTTGAATTTCAGAGGGTGAACTTTTGCATACACATAGAGGGTCTGATTTTCACTAAGCCTTCCTTACACAGAATAAAGACAACTTTTTCTAGATGAACACAGTTGCTCATGCAACTGCACATGCGAACAATTGTTACAAGCGTACAGAACTGGAATCTAAATCTGAATTCTATGGCCCAGATCAACCTCTCCCACAGGATTTTTACTTTTTTACATTTTTACATTTCTGCTACTGAATGAATATTCTTAGAAGAACAGAAACAAGCTGCTGCAACAGATATGATGGCTGCCACTGGACAAAAATCATCACATTTGTAATTGTACAAACAAAAGTTGATGACGCTAATTAACAATTGCCATTAGACAATTAAGTGACTGGGAACACAAAACAAAAATACAATATGTTCTTGATGGTGTTCCTGACAATCCATACATCACGTTTAACAGATGGCAAAAAGAGTGTAAACACTAACTTACAGAAACACTATTATTTTTTACCTGCCTGTCAACACAAGAATTTCTTAGGACCACATCATGACAGAAGCAGGGTTTTCATTCAACAGCAAGATACTAAGGTATTCTGTATTCAAATGTCACAATGTTTTGAGGGCTTCCTAAAAGCAATTCAAACCTAAATGGGTAAAAACATATAATGACATTCCCCTCAGTCATAACACACAACATTGAGTTAATGCCACCTATACACTAGGAATTCATGTGAAAAATGCTGAAATATAAATTAATAATTGCATTCTTTCTCTCAAATTATAATGTGAAAGAGAGTTCAGTCCAATGTCAAACATTTCCTACAAATACCATTGTAGTTTACAGGACAGGGGTCTACTCTGGAAATGAGTCCTTATGACTGAAGGAAAGAAACATCCTCATTATAATTAACTACTTAAATAAATGTGTAATTGAGAATATGTAAGATCAAATCATTTTCTCAGAAAAAATATATGAAATCCCTTATGTTAACATAGGGGTTTAATATTAATTATTAAT
Organism: Oxyruncus cristatus; assembly: GCA_013399855.1. Taxonomy (NCBI): domain Eukaryota; kingdom Metazoa; phylum Chordata; class Aves; order Passeriformes; family Cotingidae; genus Oxyruncus; species Oxyruncus cristatus. Next base: position 354,778 of record VXAY01005130.1, read on the forward strand.
ATTACTTCTATT
>VXAY01005130.1:354799-375387 GCA_013399855.1 Oxyruncus cristatus
TTAATAATAATGTTGACTAGTGATTTTTATGGTATTACCTTTTCTTTTTTTTTTTTTCACTTTTTGAAACATAGGTTCAGAACAAAAAATATTTCATAGAATTTTATAATTAAAAAATCATGTCAAATCCTCAAATTGAAAAGCAGTCTAAATCCCCAAACTAATTATAATTTCTTCTGTCTATTCCACGAAATAAAGGAGATTAAAACTAACAGAACATAAGTGAAACATAAAAAAATAACAAAATAAATCTACAAGCATGATTTTTCATCACCTACTCAGATCCAGACAAGAGTAATTCACTTCTAATAATCAGTGTACTCCTGATTGACTTATGAAAACCTCTATATTCAATAAAATCTCAAAATACCCTAAACATGTAACCAGATCAGGCTATAAGCACTGACTCAGATTTCAAAGGTTTCTAAAGGGGTAGAGGTATTTAGTATCAATAAAAGACCTGGCAGCATTTGACACCTGTATTATCAAAATATAGGCTGAGAAGTGAGAAGGTGAATTTTTAAAATGAGAATAAGCCACTGAAACAAAATTACACAACACTGAAAATAACAAAGCCCAAATTAGGCACAATCAATATTCAAAATGCCAATTTTAATATTCAGAAAGAAGTCATTCATAACAAAATGAATGGAGGAACAAAATGCCTTAGATCCAGTATGAAGAAGGAGAGGAATTTGCCCCAATGCACTGCAGTGTTGCTTTCATTATTGCATTTTTCTAATAACATGATCATCTATGTACCATACGTCTTGGACTTAAAGGATATAGGACAATGTAGTAAAGCTCATTTTTGCATTTCCTCATCTTTAACATCTGAATTCAATGCTCTGCCAGTAAGTCAGTTTAAAAAAATGTTTTTAAAAACCTTAGAAATGGATGGTAAAGAATACTTTATGAGGAAATTACAATTGCTACACTGCCCTATATCATTAAAGTGTAATTGTATTTAATCTGGGTACTTCTGTATCCTGTTATTACTAATGGGAAAAAAAACCCAAACAAACAAACAAAGAGAAATCATGCACCATAATGGACTTTAAAAAAAGTGTGGTAAATAATGGAAATGAAGAAAGAGATTCTGAAAGAAATTAATCAGTAGAGACTGCAAGACAACTCCTACCTTCTATTATGTGTCTTCCTGAAAATACAATCATAAGGACTGGTTGGCTCTTTGGAAGAGAAGAATGAGAATGTACTCTGCTGTGCAGCCAGGTCTTAACTAGAGTTTATGTGCCCTTCTGAGTTTATTTCATAATTAAAATCAAAGCACTGAAGGGAAAAAAATTATCTTCTCATGCTGGTGGCCTAGGCTGTGCTGGAGAATATTGGAGTGTTCTAACCAGAAATTTCACCTTATTTCACTTCTGAGCAAAACACCATTAGTTTAACTAAAAGCAGATCTTGTAACATCACAGAAACAACACAGAAACCTTTTAAAATATTAAGAAATTAAGTAGTCCAGTCATATGAATAGAAAATTCATATTAAGCTTTTGCTTTTTCAAGGGGGAGAGAAAGCAAATGTACCTTTCAGCCTTAACAAACCATGTCAACTACCACCAATTCTTATCCACTTCAAAGAAAATGCATTTTTGAAGGAGTAGCAGGTGTACAGAACAACCCATAATCAGTCTACAGAGAACCAAAAATGGTTGGTCAGAACCAAAAATGAATAAAGGTATGATTCATCATTCAATAAATGTAAGAACCCACCTGTGCCTGACTCAAAAAACAGTAATCTGTGTGTGTCTCAGCAAACTCCGTAGGTTTGGCTACACTTTCATGTTTACAATGCTCAAATGGATCATTCAGAGATATTTTGGCATTCACACTGAAAACAAGACAATGAAATTCTCTAAATTTCCTCGTACTCATAAATGTATAATTAAATTTTCCAAGGGCTTTACCAAAGTCGATTCAAATTATACCAGGATTCAGTGTTTTCAATGCCATACATAACTAAAGGCTCGGGGAAGAGCGGCTGGAAAGCGGAACAGCGGAAAAGGACCTGGGGGTGCTGGTCGGCAGCTGGCTGAACACGAGCCAGCAGTGTATCCAGGTGGGCAAGGGGGCAAATGGCATCCTGGATTGTATCAGAGATAGTGTGGCCAGCAAAACCAGGGCAGGGATTGTCCCCCTGTACTCGACACTGATGAGGCCACACCTCAAGTTGTGTGTCCAGTTCTGGGCCCCTCGATTCAGAGACGTTGAGGTGATGGAGTGCGTCCAGAGAAGCACAAGGAAGCTGGTAAAGGAGTAAGCTGGAGAGTAAGCCATATGAGGAACTGAGTCAGCTTAGGGATCTGCGGTTCTTTAGCCTGGAGAACAGAAGGGCCGGGGGTGACCTTATTGCTCTCTATAACTACCCGAAAGGAGGGTATAGCCAGGTGTGGGTTGGCCTCTTCTCACAGGCAGGATGAGAGGAAGTGGCCTCCAGCTGAACCAGGGAAGGTTCTAGTCGATTATCAAGAAGAATTTCTTCACTGAAAGAATGGTTGAATATTGGAATGGGGTGCTCAGGGAAGTGGTGTAGTCACCCTCCCTGGAAGTGTTAAAGGAACAACTGGACATGGCAGTTAGTGCTATGGTTTAGTTGACATGGTGATGTTTGGTCAAGGGTGGCACTTAATGATCTTGGAGATCTTTTCTAACCTTAATGGTTCTATGAGTCTTTGCTATGATTCTATCTCAAAAATATATTATTTAAACCTTCACTAGCAACCTTTTAGCTAAAATGATTTATTCCCACATCTGCTTCCGAAACTAGCATTCAATGATCAAATTTTATCTTTCTAAAAAGACAGCTTCATTTTTTATAAAGAACTGAATTGAATACAAGGCCATGATCTAATCTTATGCTAAATTTCTCAGCAGTGGAATGTAATCTTCACAGAACAAAACTGTTATCAGCAATAACCCCCTTTCACCCCTCTTGCTGTTTTTCTGGAGCTGATATCTGGAGCTGCTAACAGCAGACTTGACCACACAGAACAGATGATGGTCAGCAAGTGGCATGCTGTTACTTCTACTCATGTCCTGTCCCTCAAGGCTCCAATGCCATAAGAATTAGGCATCATTGACCAGACTGAAAATGTTCACTTGGTTAATTTCATAGCAGTCTTATTTTCAGACCATTTTGTGGGTGGGAGAAGGAGTGACTGGAAGTGAAAGAAGAAATGGTAAATGGAACTATTCTTGAAGGCAAGTTTGTCAAGTACTCAACACTTTAAAGAATCAGGACCACAAGTTAACACTGTTTCCTGGAATGAACCAGAGAGTCTGTGGTGTGCTGTTATGACTGCAAATTCATAGCAACATCATATGGATAAGAAGGCTACTCTGATTATACTTCAGTGATAAATAAACCATACAAATATTTTAGCCCTGGAGAAAAATACAGCGAAAGACATACTGAGAGTCTTATGTAAGTATAAAAGACCTGGGAATGTTTTAAGGCTTAGAGTGACAATTCCACAGCAAAAATGAAATTATGAATAACTGACATAGAAATTTTAATAGTGAAAAAAAAAAGTTTTAAGCTTTCATTTAAATATTTTTTTTCCATAATTTTTGTTTGCCTTTCTTCTTTGTAAAAATAAACAGACAAACTCTAGCAAGGAAATCGGTTTGACATCAAGAGCTCTTAAGAACTGATCAATTATTTTGTGTATATTTTGGACATACAGCTTAGAACATCCACTTCAGCATCTACAAAGATGTATCATTTTATTTCCTTTCTCCCACCACATATTTGTAGACAAGATGGGAGACACTGGAATGGTTTATGGCTCGAACATTGTTAAAATCACTGAAGGACTTTGTCCACTGTAGCAAACTGTGCAAGGAAGCAGCCCCTCACAGAAACCCACCCCTTCCCAAATACGCTTACTAATTTGGACTGTGATGAGAACTTAAGATAATGATGGTATTATTGTCCCATTACCCCAGGAGAAGAATGTATCCACAGCTGTGAATGAGTGGAATGCTGATCACTTAGACAATCATGGTCCAAGCTGATGATACGCAAAGTAACCACCCACGTGCTGAAGGCACACACACCCACCACCTCAGGCCAAAAGCTGGGTAAGATAAGGAAAAAGGCAAATCCTGCACCTCGGGATAGTGTTTCTCTGTCCTTACACAAATGATAACACCTCTGGGGAAGCAGGGACATAATTCCTGTGTCCTTTGACTTATAGCAACACCTTACACAGAATTTTTAACTTGGGAAGTAATTGTTTAAAAACACTGAATTAGGTAATACAGCACATGTATACTTTAATCATACAGCTATAAGAAACAAACAAACAAACAAGCAAGCAAACAAACAAAACCCCACAAAACCAAAAATGTATGCCCAGGTTCTGTTCCTTTGCCTTGGAAAAGAAAGGAAAGGGAAGTGTTGGCATAATCAATATAATTGGAAGAGAGTTATGCCACATTTGCTGTTTCACAGTACAATAATTCAGATACTTCATTCTCCCTATTTCCGCCGCACCCTACCTTTTTGTTGTTGTTGTTGTCATTTCAATTTTTTAACTACCTCATGAACATACTGTAACCATGGAAGTTTGGAAAGGACCTCAGCAAGAGACCTCACCTTTTTCTCTACCTCAGGGCAAAATCAGCTATGTATGTAATACAGCATCAGAAAGATACTTGTTCAGCCAGGTTTTAAAAACAACACAGCAATGGACCAATCACAAGTCTGTGAGCAATATTCAGTCATCCTTAGCAGATTAATGTATTTTTTAATGCCTAACACACAGCTTTCAGAAACAGCTCAAGAAAAACACTCCAATGCAAGTGGACACTGCAAATTATAAATCACATCTTTCCTTGAATAAAGTGATAAAAATTAAGAAGTTATCATGCAATCTCTTTTTCCTGAGTACTAGATAATTCAATTTCTTCCATTATTTCTGTCAGCAGCATATATGTCCCAGAAATATGTTACCCTTGCAAAGACTCTCTCCAATTTATTGGCATGCAGATCCTCACCCACTTAGGGAAATGAATACCTGAACTACAATATGCAGAGAAATATTTAATGATATTTCAAAATTTTAATTTTCACTTTTTCCTGAAGTATTTTCTCTCCGTGCTCTTAATGTTTAAAGTCCCAGTTTCCAGATGTTTTACTTTCATCCCAAGTTGACTTTTTCAATGGAATATGGTTTTCAGTGTCAGTTTAGCATGACTTTGAGGATGATTTTAGCAATAAATGAAGAGTTAATATTGCCACCAAAAACAAAAAATAATCAGAACTTTTCAAGCATCTCCAGTTACTAATGGGGATGGTATTACTACTAAAGTGACATCCTATTTACACTATTATAAAAATCCATTTTATATGTCTGAAGACCAGTCATGATGGTTCTATGATTCTAAAAAGATAAAACATATGTTCTAACAAAGCCTGCCCAATACTTCCCTGTGAAAAACCTGGCCATTAGTAGCTCTCGGAGGCAGCACTGATATCAAATTCAAGATCAAATTAAAGGTTACATTCTGAGCTGTAAGTTGAAAGATGACATTTCCTCAACAAAGATAAAACCAAAACAAAATAAAACAAAACCAAAACAAACAAACCAACAACAACAACATCAAAACAAACAAAACCACAAACAAACAAAAAACAAACAAACAAAAAAAAACCCACAGAGATGCACCTTAGAAAAAAGTTTGCATGCACTAGGGGAATTTTTGGTAGCATAATGTCAGTAATATTTGCTAAGAAGCAACTGATTGATTTCCGTGATTATTGCAACTTATCTTCTGGTTTTTGTACAGGAGGAAAAAAAAAATACCAGGAACTACCAGGGAAAGCAGATAAAAATGCAAATGCTACTATCTTTTACATCCGTTTCTTCTAAATCATTTCTCTCAACTGCAGAAGTATCAGGGCTAATCAAGCAAAATTTTCTAAAGTAGCATACATCATTGCCTTTTAAAGTTGAAGAAAACTATGCATTTTATAGAAGCATAAAGTTAAATATGATCATGATTCAATATGATCCTTGAAAGGAACAAGGAGTGTTCAGGGTTCTCAAAAAAGAGACCTGGAGAGTGACAAATTGCCAGAGAGGAGAAGGACTAGAGAGCTGAGAAATCACTGAAGATAATGAATTTATCAACTCAAAGTAGAACACAAGAAGGAGATTTGATTTGTAGAACTTTAGAAAATACTTTTTTCCTTTTCGCTGGAACAACTTCAGTTAATTCCATAGTGTCATTCTGGATGTAAAAGAATCAGCTCAAGACCAGAGGTCAACTGTAAAAGTTATTTTCTCAGCAGATGAATATGAATTTACCACATATGAAACTGTAATTCTACATTTCAAGCTCAATGTGTAATCACTGACTTTTTTTCAATGGCAAGCAATTCTATTTCTTTTTTATCTGAGCATTACTGCATAATAAAAAAAAAAATATTTTGAAACATTTCATTTGCCATCTGGATTAGCAAAATAAACATTACTTAACCTCCATTTCTTCAGTTATCAAGACTAAGTGTTCATTAAAATGTATTTGGGTTCAAATTTGTGAGTGTCATGTGTTGCTAATGAGCAATGGTAGACTTAGTCTTTACAGTACAATAGCATGATACTTTCAAATGTAGAATACTATTCAGTAATATTATCTGCAGTCCTACAGGTTTCAATGTCAGTAGGTAATACTAGACTTAAACTATGTGTTTCCTTTGTTCTGACATTACTGGCTGAGATTTTAATGCCATATGTTTGCATGCTTAACCTCTCAAACTTTGGTTCAATATCAAGGTCAATGATAAGGTTCACCTCTTCCAGTTCAGCTAGTGTTCCACCAATTTGAAATAATATCCTAGCTGTAATAAAAACGTTTTCATTTAACTACCTCAGTAAATCAATTCAGTTTTTCAGCTCACCTTTTCCTTTGAATGTAAGTTGTTATTCCCAGTTACATTCTGGGAAGTCATATATTTAAATTGTTCCTAATACTTATTAGGTGTTTGAACTTGATGTAAAAGTGGAAGTTGTCGGAAAAGCATTGAGATACAGGAACATAAATAATCAACTCATGTTCTCCCCTAGTTTTACATTTCCAGAGCCTTCATATGTTTTTACAGCCTCTACAAATTTCTTGCTTAGCATTAAGATACAAATTGAAGACTATGATATTTGCTAATGGAAGTTTATCCAATGGGAAACAGTATTAAGTTAGTATGATCAGTATCAATGAATAGTAACATGTACTGGCATAGCCAGAATTTAATCATTCAGCCACGTGACTGCAGTGTCACAGGTCTTACAGTGTACACTTCATTGATCAAATATTGTAATTGTAACACAGCACAATTGTTTTGTTAAAGCTCTTTTTGACAGTAGATCGCACCTATGGAAAAACAAGATGACATGATTAAGGGAAAGTGTATGTCTATGAAGATCACAACTGAAAGTCAGGATGGCAAATGTCAGACGACTTGAACTCTCTTCAACTGTTAGATTCCTGTTGTTCTTCAGGATTTATTTTCATCCAGTGTATCGCAGGGGAAGTAAGAAAGAGAGATAAAGAGAGAAACCATATACATTTTAAAAAGTAAGTATAAATGCAATGATTTCCTGACCTGGGAACTCAATGTAAGGAGAAAAAAATTGAAACATATTATTTGTCAAGTAGCACATAGATGAATGTTTTCATAAAAGTACCAGAAATAGGAAATTAAAATTTAATTAAAGATTATACTTTTTTGTATACAGGTTGTTGAAGAACTCCAAAAAGGATTCTCTTAAATAAAAATAATTTAAAAAATAAGAGTTTTATAGTGTTTCTGAATTGTTAGTCTCATTATGAAGTTGTAATATTGATATTTGATCAGAATTTTAATTAGTCTGATGAATTAGAAAACAAGTGACATTCACATGGTCGTAGATCCATCTCCGCTTTATGCTTGTTCGATAACCGTTTCAATATGTCAAATTATCTTATGAGACTTTTTATTCTTGAAGCTTTTTCCTTTATTCCAAGCTTATTCCTCGGTATATTCAAGTAATAGACCTCAATGCTAGTCCACAGGATTATACTGTACAGACTGTAAAAGCTTAGTGGGGGTCTTTGTTTCACACTGCTGCATGATACAATTTATTTCCTGATAGCCATATAAACATTGCCATTATATTGTATTATCCTAATAATAGTATTTTTATGAGGAAATAAAAAATCTTATTGTCATTACTATGTACCTATGTTCCTACTTTGTGTGTGTACATAATTTAGAAAGAAATCAATGTTGTGTGGTACTTAAAAAAGTCACTACCTATATTCTGATAATCATAAAAAAAACTATTAAACTACAAACCTATATTCCAATTATTAGCTGGATTCCCAAACCAAATAAAGGACTTGTAATCATGTCTAAATTAGATGCCTACACCAAGCCATGCTACCAATAACTGCTCTCTCTGAGGACAGGAGAACAGAGATTTCAAAGACACTAAGTTCCTAAAGCTTATGTGAAAATCAATAGCCACTACGTACGAGACCTCACTAAGAGTTGGAGACCAAACTTTCCCCTTTCAAAACACCAGATATTCCATAATGGAAAACAAACACGGGGGGGGAAAAAGCTACCTTAGCTGCAGGCTAACATGTAAAGTTGGCAAAAAATACAGAAGGATTGACAAATTCTGAGACAGTTTGTCTACCTATATAAAGTCAACTGAATATCACAATTTCTCAAATAGTAAATTATGCCAGATTAGGCATCGCTGTGCATGTGAACACCACTTATCTTACACACACACACATATATGTTTTCTCTTGTACCTTGGGATCTTGTTAGTAACACTCCTTGACACCACGTCTCCCATTAGGAATGTGATTCAGCAATCACTGGCTTATTGACATGTCAGCATGTAAATTAGAATAGCAAAATTTGAAGATACTAGGAATTCACGACTCTCTTATTCAAGTGCTTTATCATATCAAAACATGAATATGACAGAGTAGAGGAGGCACTACCTTTGTTACTCAGGGTCAAAAATATTTTACAGAGACTCAAAATATTTTATGCATTTTAGAGATATATCTTATTTTGGATATATATTTAGATATACATCTTCCTTTCAGGAGTGATAAGGAAGCTAGTGCAAGGACTCTGAGACTATTACCTGCTCTCAGGATCTGGCTACTAGTGTTAAGGGCAACCACTCCCCTTCCCTAGGAAAGTGCCTACTGCCCAAGGCTGGAGCTGCCCAAAAGCTGTCCGGCTCCCTCGTGCTGTGTTGGCTAACAGGTTAGTCGTGGCTAACAGGTCCTTCTCTGCCACATCCATGGGGACAAGATTTTTTTAAAGCTTAAATACAGAATGTGTGGCCTTAACGTGTGGCCTTAACATATGCTATGAGCAAAGTCAGGTTGAGTCAGCTGAATCTGATAAAAATGGGAATTTCAGGTGTTGTAGTGCAGTCATCAGAAATTAATCACGTGCATTCTTCAGGTGCAGGAAATCCCTATGAGAGGAAAGAGGAGAGAGTATTCTCCTGCTTAAAAGTGAAGAGCAACTCAGGATGAGCTGCAGACTTTTGAAAGTGTCCCATCAGGAAGGAAGCCCAACTCCCTCAGGCATTAAGTGTTAGCCCTTGTAAGGTAAAACATAGCAGGTATTCTTCCCAAGAATGCCAAGACAGTGGAAGGATTAAAAAAAAAAGTTTTATTTCAGATGCAAGGTCCTTTTCTTAACGATGCTCCAGGAGAAAAAGGCAATGCCCACCCTTCTCCAAGGATTTTTGTATCTTCTCTCTCTCCTCCCCCACCCTTACGGGCCGGGGAGGCCTTGTTCATGTCTGCAAATGTGTTATCTCTGTGCGTGCCAGAGGTAGAGACAGCTTGCTCACAGCTTCTCCCTCAAACTTTCTATGAAATGCAGAAGGAAGGGGAAAAAAAAGCATCTAACCCGTTTGAGAAGGCATTTTGCAGTCTTCCTAAGGGAGACCAGTTCTAGCTTTTCGTTACAAATTCTTCTCAAAAGAAGAAGTGAACACACTCTGAACAAAAAGAAGGATTTAAGAGTCTTCAGGATTTTGTTGAAAAATGATGTTCACCTCCTTCAAATGCTCCTTTAAGCTGTAAAAAATGCACAGAGGTGGGGAACACACCACTTTTTAAAAAAATGACCAACAGTGCTCCTCTAATGTTGTTGCTCTTTCAGCATCACCCCCCATCTGTTTTGTGGGGTTTTTAAATATGAGAATTAGGAGTCTGTTATACACATAATGTGGTTGAGTGGTGTATTGATTAGTAAGGGAAATTAAAAACTATTGTAAATGGAAATTTAAGTCCTGTGAATAATATTCCTCTTACTTAATACAACAAAGTGATGGTGTTCTGAAATGAGTACATTAAACTTAAAATGTCACACGTTTAAATGACTTCTTTGAAAGCCCAGGACAGGCATCATTTCAACACTGACATCCATGATGCACAATATAGCTACATAAATTTCAGGTTTTCTACACTCATAATGGCACTGATTATATCCTAGGGAGGATATAAGTTACTACTGTAACATTGTGCTTCACTGCAGAAGGTGTCTAACACCTACACACATTTTACCATTCCCTTGGTAACTGAAAGTTAAGAGCAATATACACCCTAGGCAAAATGTAGCCTGTACAGTACAAAATTAACAAGTAAGTTTGACCGAATAGGAAATTCTTTACAAATTTCCATTAGTAATTTTCAAATTTACAAATAATCAGGAGTGAAATAGTTTCTTTGTGTAAAATGTACATGGAGAAGCATAGCAGTATACTCTCTTTAAACAAACAAAAAAAATGCCCTTATTGCCAACCCTAAAACCATCATGTGCTGAGTTTCACCATTAGAATAGGTAACATACTGTATATGCTTGTCTCATTTAGATTTTAGTGCGACTGTTAAAACAAAATATGAGATTGGTCTTAAGAGACACACTGCAACAAGCATGCTAAGCATTTGCCTTAAATGGTAACAGAGAAACAGACACCAGGTATACTTGCTACCATTGCTTTCTTTCTGATTTCCCCCTTTCTGTTTTTTACATTCTGGCAGTATTCTGCTTTGCCACCTATGCTAACATTAGTATCCAGGGCAAACAATTTTCCAAAGCTTATCTGACAGAACATTGCTCATCTTGACTGCAGCCAGAGTCAATCTTCGTCTAATTCACTGGCCTGACTCAGCTCACCATGACAGCCAAAGGAAAGGTTTTCAGGGCAGCAACCCTGTAAATTGCTGAGGTATGTCATCCAACAGCATCTACAATCACTGAGATGCAGGAAGAGGGTTGTACACCTTGCTGGAAATGTAATAAATGAGTGAACAGAAAAGTACAGGAAATGAGACCCAATCAAATAAAGGGAATTTTGCACTTCCAAGAAAGTTCAATAATACTTATTATGGTGAATGGCCACAATGTCTCCACGATCAGAAAAGTAAATTTGCTTCAGAGAAAAAGACATTATCCAGACCAAAGGAAGACTGGAGATAAAAGCTAAAAATGACCCAGTGAGAATGGTTAATCTCTGACACCCTGGGGCACACATGTACAGATACGCGCCCAAACAGCAACTACAGCACATCAGCTGAACAGGCAGAAGAGATTTTCGTGTTCAAACTTAATATTAAACACAATAAACTTGGCTTTTCATTTGGTTGTTCTGTGAAAATTTTCAGAAATATTTCTAGATCTACTGTCTATTTCAAAAGCTGACAATAAACAGTAAAATTTAATCGCCTTGGCTGAAATGAAGTGCAATCCTAAGGTTCCCAGCTAATAACGAGCTATTCTTCAACTCTGCGGGACAATAAACCATAGGACAACAACATACCCAGACACTGACAGGGACGTGAGGACCAGAAGAACCCACACCAGGAAGGTCAGAGAAGAACAAAGTCCCTTCCAGTGGTTAGAAGAGGTATGGGTTCTTCCTGCATCTGAAAAATAAGAGGGGTACACAGCAGAATTTATATGGTCCTTAAGGTGTCTGGAATGGATAATCGATAAAGACGTATAAACTTGAACCATGGTCAAGAGACTCTTAAAAGTGATGACTGTATTTAGCTATTTGATCGTATGATTGTAGCTAGTTCCAGTGTTTTAATGCAGTTATTATTATTCTATTAATGCATTCTTATGTACACTGAAGAAGCAATTTGTTGATATGTAGCTACTTCTTAGAGCAAGTGGTTTGGTCAGCTACAGTAAACAAACAAACAAAAAAATGCTTTACTATGCAAAAGTAATTAGTTACCTCTTAAATGTGGGGGACATACCACTGTCTGCCTATAGCATCTGGATTCATATTGAAGAATATACACCTAACAAGTAAAATTTGAAAAATCTTAACAAATGACAGAATACCTATATATATATAGATGTATATATATAAAGACAGAAAAAATGAAAATCCTAATAACAATGAATGCTTAAAAACTGAATTTAATTAAAATATGGGCTTGCACACATTGGGTCAAGAGACAAAGATACATAGCAGTCATTAAGGGGCTTTCAAAGTTCATGTATTTACAAAAAAATTAAGTAAAACCTGACATAAGAATGAAATATTTATCAGGAGTTAAAATAAGTGAAAGCAAATCTACAGTATCATCAGCCTGCATTCCAAATAAACTGGAAAAAAAAAAAAAAAACAACCAAACATGTGGAAAGAATTGCCACAGATAATGTCTAAACTTTTACTTTTGCTGTGATACGGCTCCAGGATCTCACTGAAGTCACACTCAAAGCAGAATTCTACCTATTCTAGGAAAAAGTAAAATATTTCCATATCCAGGCCTAGCAGGATATCACTTTCACTAAAACTAAGTTTCCTTCTCCCAGGAGGCGTCAGAAATTCAGTCAGGCAGGGAGCAATGTTTCCTCTCCCAAACACCCTTACAGACTAATTAATTACTGATTAATTGAGGAGTCACAGAGTCACAGAATATTCTGAGTCGGAAGGGACCCATAAGGATCATCGAGTCCAGCTCTTGAGTGAGCAGCCTCTGTGGGGATCCAACCCACGACCTTGGTGTTATTAGCACCGTCATAACTATTTCTCATGAAACCACCTACCTTTTCCTGTACATGTTACATTGCAGCAGAGGGGCAAGTAATCAGAAGAAACAAAAAAGAAACTCTTTTTTGATGCAGTTTCTCATGAGGAGGATGATGATGAGCATTGTCCCTGAACACAATAAGGAGGACATCTGGAACTCAAGCTTTACACCTCACGGTATTCCCAAGGGAAGCTGCACTAACTGAAGTCTACAGGACAACTGCACTGTGACCTCTGATGCCTTTAAAATAAACAACATGGTGTCTATCAAACAAAAACCACCACAGTTTTACAGCTGTGACTTGCAATTCATTACGCCTTTTTACCAGTATTTTTTTGGTATACATCTAATACACAGAATAAAACTGTTTTCCTTGTTACACTTAGCAATTTCAATAGCATTTGAAATTATATTAACAAGCAATTTCCTTTCACAGTTCCAGCTTACTTGATGTGCCAATCTCAAGAAGTTTTCATCCACATTTCCAGAGGCAAATAATAGTTATTAAATATAAACATTTTGAAGTCCTTGTAAATGAATTTAAGTAGTTTCTGCCTGCTTTCTCTGTTCCTTAGAAAAACTGAGGCTTTTAGCCTTAGATAGGCAGCTAAACCAGTCAGGTGTTGCTTTATACTATCTGGGGTGCCATTTCAATTTTTAAGTGAAAGTTATCCAAGGATAGTTGCATCTTTTCCCTTTCTGTGCTCTCAATTTCAAAAATTGAATCTTTCTCAAATAAAAAAAGTGCTTAACTGAACATAATCCATGAAGTTTTTTGAACTTTAGTATGCTCCTCAACAAAAAACAAAACAAAAAAAAACCCAAAATAAAACTAAAACAAGGCAAACAAACAAATAAAGCCCTCACAAACCTACCTATACTGGAGAAAGATACAGAACAAAGAGGAAAGAAGAGTGAAAATAAACCACTGTCTAAGGAAATTAATAGAATAAAAAGGTGACTTAGTCCCAAGGAAAAAATATCCAGGACTGTTACATGATAATCACCCTCAAAAAAGTAAACAGCAGATAGAAAAGTAGATGAAAAAGCCTGTTCTGTATTCCTACTGTAAGTAGGATAGGAAATAGTAAAAGTGTCATCTCCTTCACAGCAATAGTGACATGTGTTCAAGGTAATAAGAAACTTATGCCTCAGCAAATAGGTACTGGAATAGATTGCTTAAGGAAATTCTGTTGTTCCCATCTCTGGACACTAAATACTTCCCAATAGAGAATGAGATTCAGACGGCAGAGAACATAACTTTCTTAGGTCCCCTTTTTTAATAATTTTCTAAAGATTTTAATCTATGGTTCTAATTATCATATTTCTGGATAGTTATACATTTTAAATAAATCAGTTTTTCTACATCTCTTCATCAGGTAGTATCAATACGCTCAAGTATTTATAGCATTTTTGCTTTTTCTCCATAACCTTTTGAGTCAAAGAACTCTGCTGGCTGCATGCTAGCATGTTCTCAGCGTAACTAAAAGGGCATCCAGCTGACGCCTATCAGCTTCAGGAGGAAGGGGGCAGATTTTTAACTTACTTGAAAATAAAGTTAATACAAAGTTCTTCAATGCAAATCTAAAGAACTGGAAATAAAAAACATGCTGCCTTGGAGAGCAGATCTTTCTGATGAGTTTTCTTACTACCAAGCTCTATTTGCGATGAATTGTAGCACACACAAAGCAAGCAGAACAAATTTACATAGTGGACATTCAGAGTTTGATTTTTACTAATCAATATAAATGGGAACTGGATTTAAATCTTTTAAAAAAGCAGATTAGGAAATCGTGACTATAAAGTTCTTCTACAAAGCAAGAGCAACTTACAGATGCACAGGACAATGGACAGCAGACTTTCAATGTGACAGACCAGAATTTGATTCTATTGCTCATACAAAATACCCTAACTAATTTTAGGTATGAACATATCCAACCATTTAAAAAAATGTTGTGTTAAAAGCCTCTTTCACTTCAGTAGAAATGCTGTTTTCCTTTTTTCTTTTTTTTTAATAGTAATAACAGCAAACATACCATTTGTTTCTAGGTAAATCTGGTAATTAAACTGGCAACAGACAGCTCTTGCATTTTCATTACAAAAATGTAATATGATGAAAAGGCATTCTTGGTGTCTAAATAAAAGTAGATCTAACTCCCAAGAAAAACTCATTATGCCAAACCACATACTGTATAACACTTTTCTGCTGGCCAGTTAATCTATGATAGTTACATCCCATCTATAGGTTTACTTTTTTAACTGTTTTGAGCCTTGACTGAACAGGCTCCAACTGAAGTGAATCAGTAACGTATTTAGAAATAAAGCGCTCTTCAAAACAGATGAAAACGAGGAGCTCCCTGGTACAACAACAGCCTCTATGCAATTATTTTCTTTATTACAGTAGAGGCAAGAGAGAAAAAGGCAGACACAGAAGAGGCAACAACTCATAATACAGTGGCCCAGAGGGAGAAAAAGTTAGACAAAAAATATTAGGATAAACCAAATAATAATCCATGAGGTAAAACAGAGTAAGCTCCCATGTGACTAAAGCAATATTACTGAAACCAATAGTACAAGGCTGAGGCTTGAACTATAAATTCGGATATGAAAGGGGTAGGAAGGGATCAGTATTACCTATCAGAGTTTAATAAGGAAATAGGAGTCTAAAGGTATCTGTAAAGATTTTTAAAATGTCAGTTCTTCCCCTTACTCTTTGGATACACCTTTCTCTATGAAAAAGGTAATGATTACAACATTTATAGCTTTGAACCATTACTTAGTCATGAAGAAGTCACATGCTAGATCCTTACCAAAAGAATGAAAAATATCCCTGTCTATAGGAATACACAAAGGTTAAGGCAATTCATAATGATGGATTCTGACAATTGCAGTGAAAAATACCAGCAGCCCAGATTTTATCTCAGCTTTGGATTCTGTCAGATTACTTTTTCTCACAAGAATATGTTGAAGAAAAGGAGAGTTTTAGGCAGGGATTTAAAAGAACACAATAGTGTATGTTTTTGAGTGCATGCACACAAGTGTTTCCAAACAAAAAAGGTGTTTTGACAGAAAGTGTACAGGCCTTTGCCTCAACAGAGAACAGGTAGGCATGGAACCTGACAGCAATGTAAATCTTCTTGCACACCTAAAACTGCTTCTGAAACTCTTTTATTAGTTGTGTAAATTAAGTGCCTCAAGGAAGACATGATTACAGTAACAAAAATTGACTTCTGGTCTAGTACTTTTTCCATGTCAGTCCTTAGAAAGATGACAAATTACCACTGCCACTCATATGAAAGCATTGGTACTTCATCTAAATACATACATACCTTAAACCTCACACAGTGATGGACCAGTTGCCATTGTTATGCATATATAGTGTTCCCCTAATCTTAGTAAGACCATGAAATCCTTTTTAAATTGTGAAATCCCTTACCTTATTCTAGGCTTTCACCTTTAGATCAAGGGCCCTGAGCACCATAATTATCTTGAAAAACAATCTGAATTCCAGGCACTCTTTTTTCCCTTTCTCTGAGCATGAAGACTTTTTTACTGATGAATCTTCCTCTTAAAAAAACCCAGACCAACATTTTGCCTTTTCAAAAAAAAAAAAAAATTGGAAGAAGTAATTAGGAAAATAAAATTATCTGAAACTCTGCAAATTTATGCTTTGCTCATCTTAAAATCTATTTTCACATAAGGAAACAGGTTTGTTTTTTTCTCTCATCAACAGAAGAGAACATAATTCCATCCCCATACAAAGCAGATCTTCCTTCATCTGCAAGGCTCATAATTTTATTCTTTCTGTGTCACACTGTTCTATATGTCAGGATATCACCTATTGAAGTAGGGTAATGCCATTCAAACTACATTTAAACAAAAGACCTTTCAATATTTTTATTTCACCTTCCTTTATGAACTTTCATACCATTATGTGTGGAACTTGTGAAAGCATCTCAGTCATGCACCCAAATGCACTTAACGCCTCCAGTGGGAATGGAGTCTTTGAAACAACTTCAGTAAAAACAACATTAGGAAAAAGGAAGGACTTTTTTTTTTTTAACATTGTAAACAGGTGAAGGAAGGGAAAAAGAACTGTGGGAAAGGATCTAATGAAAATGGGTTTCAAGATTACAGAAAACATGTTTCTAAGGATGATATTACTGGCACTTGAAAATGTCAGACTGGAAAAAAGCTTTCAAGGTGGTATTTCCTTTTCTCCTCCCTGTAGGCAAGATCAGCTATGCTCATATCCAGTGTCAAGAATACTATGATCTGCCTTGGTAAACTGTTACAGTGTTCGCTTAAAGCTTTGTTCCTTAACACGTATTTTGGTAAACCGAACATATCACATCTCAAAAACATTACATGTGTTGAGGAATGCAGGGTTACTTACATAATTAGCTGATTATTTTTCTGCTCAGTTATCAAAAAAGGAATTTTATTCGTTAACCTTGTTCAATCTTATGATCTACCATGACCCTTTTCTAAAGAACTGGCCACTATTTGTGTTTATACAGCTGGATGTTCATGACTAAATGCAGTACACTGCAGTCATCTCTGTCAAATTCCTCTGTACTTCTTTCAAGTAATTTATTTTCTTTAAGAACAGCTGGAAATGTAGTCTCAGCACACTTGCAGTATTTCTCAGCTTCTTGTCATCTATCGATTCAGAAATTTCAGATTGTGAAAATGTTAAAAAACTGCTCTTGAGGAAGGCTGCAATGCTGTTGCCTTAAATTTAGATGGTAGTAGCCATATACATTTAACATAAAACAGTATCAAGGTCACTCCTGTATTTAGGTCAAATACTCAAACTGCCATGTTGATCCTCTAATGATAGTTCATATATTTCTTGTACGCAGTATTATCTATTGGAAAAAAAAAATAAAAATCATTGAATCCTTGTTGCTCCCTTGGTTACAGATATCCCTCCTTCTCCACCGTACCTAATTCCTTCACTGCTATTCTGGGCAAACCTAGTGATAATGCAATATTAACTCCAGTAATGTTGTATACTACTTTATATAAGTGAAAAAGCATACTTTGTACAGAAAACTGGACCACCTAAGTATAGAGAATATAGTAAAATATTTTTAAGAAATAAAATTTTAATTTGAATACTGGGGGCAGGAACCCAAAGCAAGAGAAAATGAAAAATTAATCATTTGTACTTCTCTCTCCTGCCTCTAAAATCAAATGCATTTTCACAGATAAAACTGTGACAGATTTTGGTTATCTTGAGTCTGCTGAACAGGTCATATTAAGTACAATACTTTTAAAGGACTCATACTGCCCTATTCAAACATATTCCTCAAAATTATGACACGAGTCCCATTTTGCATGAGTTCATACCCAGGATAATTTTACTCATTGTGGTATTCAATTTATATCACATCTTTGAAATAAGCAAAGTTAGAGGGAAAAAAAATCCATGTCTTTTCTACTAGTTAGTACTGCAGGAAACTGACAAAGAAAATTCATTAGTGCTGAAATTAACGATGTAAGATTAACCATATTATAATTTTGGCCTCTACAGTTATTCGTATTTGTCATAAAACACAAGGAAAGAGCTCATAATTCTTTTTGTTGTTCTTTTTGTAATCCTTATGTTGAGTCCCAGCCCTGAAAAAAACCCTTAGTTGCAATCACGAGTTTTATTCTGTCTTTTTAATTCTATCCAGACACTAAATTATGCAGAGGTCTAAGGAGAAATTCTTCATATCCCTGTGGAGAACCTCATTCAGGTGAATACCCTTGAGATCCAAGGGC
Source organism: Oxyruncus cristatus (assembly GCA_013399855.1). Classification (NCBI taxonomy): domain Eukaryota; kingdom Metazoa; phylum Chordata; class Aves; order Passeriformes; family Cotingidae; genus Oxyruncus; species Oxyruncus cristatus. The sequence goes on from VXAY01005130.1 coordinate 373,669, forward strand.
GTAGATCTTCCCAAAAGGAAGGCAGTTCATTTTGAGATCAGAAAATCCGTATTTCCTTTCACTAGTTTCCTTAAATGATGTCTTAAAAATTCGTAAACCATTTAAAGTGACAGAAATTAAGAATAACTATTCCAATAAAATTAATACACAACAGAATTTCAAAGATTCTTGCAAAACATAGTATGCATCTTCAAAGCTGCAGCTCTACATATGTGAGACCTTCATGAGTTCCTTGTGTCAGTACTGTGACTATTATTTAAAAACAAAAGATCCCAAAAGTAGAACCTATATAAAAAGAATACTGATAGATAAAGTATTACTTGGAATATTTATTCATAAATGCAATGTTTAAAGACAATTTTAACTTCTTTTTTTTTTTTTCTTTGGAGCACAACAGGGGTTTTTTTAAGTTTTCTGTGATGGAGTTGATTGCTATCACCATAAGCTGTAATATGTTTTCTTCAAATTCTTACTTATTTTTCGTGTATCACTGGTATTTTCAACAGCATAGCCTCATGGTATTTCCACTCAGTTCAACAGGGAATTTTAGCAGAAAAGAATGAGATAACTTTTCTTCAATTCTCAGTGTTCAATATATACTGATAAACAAGTATATATTAATCTTGGTATCTACTTGGTATTGCAAAGAAGAATGAAACTATGATGTTCTTCTTTTCTCAAAATTTGGATCAATATTTCAAATGTTACACCTTCAGGGGAAAAAAGAAGAAATATCATGAAAGGCTCAAAATCCTGCAAGATTTTATAAATAGCTTGGGTATACTGCAATATCATCAATGTTTCAAAGCTGTGCCTTCAGACACATAAAAATTCTGTCTGCCTTGTACTTCTACTTCTTTACGCAGGAAGAAGAGACATAGAAAATAAAAATGAAAGATGATTTGAAATCTCCTTTAGCATCCATGGAATGCAGTGTAATTGTCCAAAATTTAAAAGGTAAAATGAAAAATATATTCTGAACCAGTAAAACAGAAATCCAGGGTAAGATGAAAGAATATTAGTTTTATTTGTTGTTCATGAGAAAGCTTGAGACTTTAAAAATTACTCCTAATTTTTAGTAAGATGCATCAGACGCCAGAAATACTAAAGAGATGCTATAAAAGCCATCACAAGTTATGTTGAAAATGAAGTAATTGTGTCTCATTCACTGTAAAATTGACTGGTTAGGATAAAGAAAGTTTTGAAGGCTTGAACTTCTGTACCTGCTGTAAGTTATACTTGGGGGGTTTAGTAAGGGCTGGAATTGTGGCTGGAATCTCCAAACAACTGTAGCTCAAAAGTGCCCTCTTACAGACCTCTGCAATCACTGTGAAATCAAGATTGTTCTATATTTTTTAATTCTGCTAACTACATTTTTCCATTCTGTTTAAACCTTTCTTTAGGCACCATCTCCATTTGAAAGTATTCATGTTAGTGAGGCAATATATACATTATATGAGAGTAGATAAATAAAGAATCATTTCTAGATAGAGCTGTCTAGCAAACTTGAAAGGTGTAAGTTCTTTGGGATAAGGACCAAAAGTATGGGGTAATTATATCACACCACTATCAATGGTTCCAGCACTAAAAGGGACACTTTCCAGAACTTCTACTATTCACTTTAATACAATTGAAGTATTTCTATTTTAATTAGAATTCATTTGGGAATAAGAAGTCCAAAATGGTAAAGGACAATTCAAATATAATCTCATATTTCAT
>VXAY01005151.1:0-30715 GCA_013399855.1 Oxyruncus cristatus
GGGATACATCTCATTGGGTCCCACACAGATGTATGTTCAGGTTCCTCATGTGATCCTGACCCTGATCTTCTCCTACAGTGGGAGAGACGTTGCTCCCCCAGACCCCATCCCACTGTCCATCCACTCAAGCTGTATGGGAAGAGAGGTTGCCATTGAAGACTGAGGCAAAAAAGTTGCTGAGTACCTCAGCCCTCTCCTCATGTGTTGTTACTAGTTTTCCAGCACTGTTTACGGTCTCTGACCTTCCTTTTCTGTTAACATACCTGTAGAAGTCCTTCCTTTTATTCTTTGTATCCCTTGATAAGTTCAGTTCCAGATTTCCCTTGGCCTTCCTTAGTCCTATTCTTGTTTTTTTTCTTCATCCCTCTTGAGGTGGCTTCATATTTATAAGTGCTTCCTGCCTATGGAGCAAGAAAGAGCACTTACCTATTCCCTGTTGAAGTCAGAGCTCTAGCTCTCTAGTGCTTACTCTACCAAGCATCTGCTTCCAGGCAGTGCAGACATGCAGCAGCTACAGCACTGCATACTTTCACAAAGCAAAATGAGACTATTTGCTACTGAATGTACACAGAACACAAGATTTCTAATTCACCATAATATAGTAACTTGTATATTTGATTAATAAATTTCAACAGAATAAGTTTCTCTAATGCATATTCACCTGCATGGCCACTTACTTGAGACTTCAGACCAATTAGGAGAGGAGTTCCTTTAGCATTTATGTTGGATGCAAAATCTAGTATACAAACCTGTGCAGCACAAATGTTACACTATAATCCATTAAAGGCAGTTTGAACTCAGTCACCTTGCAAAGATAGTTCTTTCATAAAATCATATCACACATTTTTATTCTAATTTTATGTCGCACTCATTGAGCAAGGATTTTCTCATTGTTTAAAAAAATGTGTCATACTCCTGCTAGTGTCAAGGTACCTGGAAAGCATCAGGTATTTAAGTCAGATATGCCCAAAACTTGTGTTAGTCATTTCCACAGTGAACAGAGGCCATTTTATTTCAAATCTTAAAAAAATCCATGTATATAATAAAACATAAACCAGAAAAATGCCTAGAACTTCTAACCAAGCAGAGATAATATTACCACTTCTGCTCAAAGCTATGTACCACTTCTACACTTGAACAAGAGTGAAGCCAAATGGCTTATCCAGTATCACCAGTTTGCACCAGCATAAGGACCTCAGTCTAATCAAGTCTCAGATGTAAGCCTTGCCAGATAACATCTCTGGATACACAAGCATTGTGCCTCGGTTTAGAGAATAAACCCTAACTCCCAAATCACCTGGACTGAAGTTGGTTCAGGACTTACATAGCGTGGGAGCACAGACCATAGTAATGTGTTTATACAATCCAGGCTATAAAGGTAGCTATGGCTTTCACTAAACTTACTGCTTCATTTTCCATGTTCCCAAAATGCCCAATTTTATCTTTGCTTCCCCTCTCAAGAGTCGTTCCTTATACAAGTTAGATGAACAACAAATGTTTAAAATAAAAATAGGATCTCTCTGTCAAGTTCCTTGGCTTTCTTAGGTGACCTTGACCCTTGACCCATGATTCAGAGAGGTGCTGTTGTTTGTCCAAAGGCAGCGAGCACATGTACCAAAGCAACTGGTTTATGTTTGAATTGCTACTGAGCAATATTTCAAGATCATGAAGTGTTTAAAGATAAATAGATATATATCTTCAAATGAAACAACTCTGATTTCAACAACATGAAACACAGCAAGCACACTCTTGACATTTTGTATTTGAAACATTTAGTGCCATAATTTGAACAGGACTTTAAGGACTATTTCAGATGCTGTATAGCTGCAAAATGTCAGCAGAATGCCATACTGGCAAACATTCTATTTTGGAAAACATTCTCACTCACATTCATTAATCTAATATGCTTTTTAATGCATTAATCTACTATCCTTTGCTACACAGTGTGAACACAGTCTTGAAATCCTCATTTGAACAAATATTTCATCAATTCATAAGAGTCTAAAAAAGCTAAAAAGTATTTTACATCCAGGACCAGACTTTTCTGCTTTCAATGCCTCCATATGGAGTTCTAATCTGGTTTTCCCTTTATTAAAAATATAATATAATATCATTAAAACCATTATATTTGTCTTTTCTTTGAAAATAATGTCAAAAGCATAAAATATTCTGTTTCTACACGGAAGAAATGTCTTTATGTTCAAATTAGTGTATAATTTTTGCAAAGCTCCAAATGATATTTAATGTTAAAATAGGTTATCATTGCTATATTCACAGTCACCACAAGGATTCTAAGTAACAGTCAAAAAAAGCCTAAAAACTACCCTTTCTGACAAAGCTAGGAATGCTTTTAAGCCACTTTTCATGTTGTGAGTTGAAAAATTGTGCCATTCACTATTCTTACCTGTCTAGTAATTCTGGAGAAAACCTGAATTTTCAGTTTTGGAATGCTTCCTGCATTCAGTAGCTCATGCTGAGCTGAATCACATTGAGCCTTGTTCTTCTGCTGTCAAAAACTAGCAGCAAAACAACCCTGAGAATCATACTGAAGACATTAAAATACTCTACTTTCTCTACTTTTTGCTTGTGCTCTCATCTCTCTTTTTTTTTTTTTTTTTTTTTTTTTCAAGTACAAGGATGCCAAACTTAAACTTATTCGAGAACATTCTGCTTGTGGCTATAACATGCAATAAAATGGAGAAAGGACATTTAACTCCTGTTCTTAAACGTGGTTGCTAATGTTGCATTATAACCTTTAGTACTTCCCTACTACACCACAGAGCAGTAAAACCTAATATTGCCAATTATGCCCTTTAACACTAAATTTGGAACACGTTTGATTCATTGATTATATTGATGAAATGTTTTAATTAATATTTCTGGGTTGTGCATTAAAAATAGTAATTTGATTTTCATGAAACAAGAGGTCAAAGCTGGAGGAAAAACCACTTCAGGCAGTTAATAAGTCTGAAGTCAACACAGTTAATAACTTATTTTAGTGACACTGATAGCTCATTTAAATAATTTTAAATGATTAAGTATTTCATCTTCACCTAATTTTTTGAATTAGTTTTTAGAAGCCTAATTATGCATTCTTGAGGCATCTAAATTGGTGCTCTTATACAACAGAAACACTGTCACACTTTCATTATTTACAGTCTCTCTGTAATTGATCTATCTAATTTCTTGTCTTAGTCTTTGGTTTCCAGGGTCAGCATTTCGAGGTTTGGGGAACTCAAAACACTGCTGATTGTAAAACAACTCAAGTGACAGTTTAGATAGCCCATCATTACCTGAAGAATTCAGACATAGACACAAAGAATTCACATGCAGTGTGAACTTATTTTAATTCATAAAATACACACCTTGTACACTTAGTACCTTTTCATGTACAGTGCTCTGCACCAAGACTAAGATTTAGAGGAGACGGTGTACATCTTAATTTCATTACATGTGTTATGATGAACTGTATTCACTCTCAACAGAGAAAAGCAAGTGAGGTCATAAATCCCAGTTGAGATATGTGGACTTAGAAAGGTGAAGTCCTATCAAATATTAATGAAATGAGCTCGTTTATCTCTCTATTGGTTAATACTTTTTGAGTTACATTAAAAAAATTATCAGGATAGTCTTCAGCCAGGGGGCACATATATTCTACAAAAGAACTAATTATAGATGTTGCAATTAACAAATTTTCACTTTCCTCTTCAATCTTTAACAACATGAATTCCAAAATTAGCTTGAATAATCTTTCTGATAGAGACTTTGAAACTTTCAAGAGTACTTTGTCAAAAAGTTTTCAAAGGGCCTATATTATCGCCCTGCCCAAAAATTCAGAACTCATCATATTAAATGTCAGGTTGTGTTATCTGACATCCTCAGATCTATACTGCAAAATGAGTAAGTCATTCATTCATAACTCCTTCACAGTCAGTAATCTCATGGGGTTAGATTCCTTCTCAATGGTATTTTGTGTGACAGTCAGCTCTCTGATTGACTGCTGAGAGTGCAGGTAATTACAGTAGACTTTTTCCCATTCCCAGCATTTCTCTTAGCAGGCATCTTCCAACTGTCTCCCTCATGTGACTAGAGCTGTTAGGTCCTATTGTAGTAAGTCTAACAGTAATTTCTTTAAGAATTATTCAGTATCCCAATATTACTAAAATCTTGCTAAATTGGATTTACATTACTGCTGGTTTAGATACCTATTCTGAAATCACCATGCTGCCACACAATTTCCAGTGTATTATAACTTATATTACTACATGTATGCACACAGAAATCATACTGATCTTCTATAAAGCATTCACAGGTACCTTTGTTTAAATCATAAGGTAAGAAAATGCCCTCTTATTAAAGGGCCATGAAGGTCCCAAGAGGTTATGCAGTTATTTGATCAAAGGAGACAGTGATTCATAAATATTATGTCTACAGCTGTCCTTGGAGTATTATCAAGAGAGATAATAAAAATGTCTAGCAGCCATACCTCTGCCTCTTTGAACAGTTGCTCACTAGAGCCTTAAAATCTTACATCTTTGACTCTTGTTATGGGCCTGTCCTGATGATCTCTAACCTCCTAAACTGTTATACTCCATAATCCTTATGACTCAACCACTACTGCTTTTCTCCTACTAGTATTCTAGTTTTCAGTATTTACTAGCATTCCAGTAAAATCATGGAGATAATTTTTATTACCAGAATTCGGGTGTCTGCTCTTCTTCTAAATGTTTAGATATGAAAAGCAGAACTGTCTCAGGAGGGAAAGACTGGAGAGTAAATGTTAGCATTTTAGCATTTTCTGGTCCAAGTGATTCTTGTTATCAAAATTTTAAAAGTCAAGTGTATTCACACTTGACAATAACTTTGCTCACTACATTGAAAGAGGTAAACTATGAATTTATTGAATGGCCAAGACAGCCAGCACCACAGTGTGTCACTTAAATTGAAACAGATCAGTGACAAACTGTGATACAAACTGGGCAGTATCTATCTCCTCAGAGATAATGGGAGTCAGTGAATCTAATGTAAGTATTTGAACATAAACCCATATAAAACTGATAATTCCCAGGCTTGTGCACACTATTTTCCCCCTGTTTTATCTTATGTGATAAAGTATATAACCAAACAAACAAAACCAACCCTCTCAGTTATTCACTATAAAAATTCTGAATACTCAGATTTTCATTTCAGAAATTGTATTCCATTTACAATCAACTTTTACCTGACACTATGAGGAAGATTGGTAAGATTACCATGGGTATGTGATATAGTATAGCTTCAATCTTACTGATCGATTACTCATCTGTCAGTTATACCTGGAAGTCCCATCACTTGTTTGCTCCATTTTGCCTCCTCGTTTATGTATTACCAGTTTTTCAATTGTGAGTCTAAATTCAGGAGTATAAATACATAACTAGTAGCAGGTGTCACCTAAATATTTAAACAAACATCTTTCTGTAAATAACAAGCTCTCTAATAGTTTCAGTTATGTCAGTTTCATGTTTCAAATTTCATTCAAATTTTGGATACAAATCTAATTGTTCCATATAAGACTGCCAAGATACTAGAAAAGAAAGACCTAATTAGAGGGACTAGAGTGAGTAAACATGGAATAGATCTGAAACATTTGGACATATGGAAATTTTTGAGTCTTCACTTCTTGGAAATAAAGTAAAAAGCATGGGTATACATGCTTCACCCTAGAAAAATATATAGCTATTTAATTCATTTTATTTTCAAAAAAAAATAAAGCTCCCTGGAAAATACATTTCTTTTTACATCTTCATAGTACAAATAGCTAATTCACCTGATAATGGTATTTGTAAAATATAAAGAATATATGTTACAGGCTGTTTAGGAAATATACCTTTCAGATTATAATCACTCTCTGTTTTGGCTGTTTCAGATAAAGGTTTTATGTTGTGTGTTTTTCCTCATAGAAGTGTTTTTACTTCCCCATTCACCCTCCCCACACTATCCAAGGATCTCAGTAAAACACCAGAGGTCTAATCTAAATCCCGCAAAGCTACTAATTCTTGTATGCAGAAGAATCAATTGTACCTGGCCAATCAACAATAGCTTACAATCAAAACCAAAGGTCAGCTTCCAGTTTGGTTATGCCATTTACAACAGTGATAATGCTCAGTCAACAGCAGTGAGTAAAATCAGTATTTTAAGAATGAAAAAGAAGTAGGAGAAAAGTCTTTGGAAGTACATGGAGGGCGGAAAGTGTGTTACTTAGCTCGTCTACAATCATCTTTAATGGATAGTCCTGTAGCTTTCCTTTCAACTCATTGTAAGTGAATCAGCGTGTGGCACAATCCATACACAATGAATCATCAGTAACAGATGGTGTGTTACATAAAGGATACTTGATTTTGGAATGCCATTATCATCACCTGTATATTCAAGTGAATTCTTACAAGGGAAGTATTCACTAATCTGAGAGTCATGAGTGTCAAATCAGGATTCAAATATAAAGATGGAGATTTTCTTTTAAATCGAGATGAATAAAACTTACCTCTGGAGCAGAAGGAAGATAGAATGGTTAGACACTGAAAAGATCCTCCCAGAACAAAACAAAATGTGGGCCTTTTAATCATGATAGCCTGAATGTGCACACAAAATGTACATATGCATGCGTATGTTCATGCCAACCATGAACTTTCGGCTTATTGAAAGCAGGCAGGCAGACAGACTACTTAAGAAACTTTAAGAGACAGCTTAGTAATAATCAGTGAATTATACAAATTTAGACTGTAACTGTCGTCCTTTTTCTCTGTTGGAAGCAGCATCTTGTCAGACCTGATCCTAGACACTAAATAGGGAAGCTGCCATGGCCTCACACTTTGCCATGTGCTGTTTTGTCATTGCTGCTAAGAGGACTCAAGGTATATTGAAACCATTCTCTGACTTTTTCTGTCACCAGTGTTTACCCCACGTATTCAGTCAGCAGCGAAAAGCAAGACATTTCAAGGTTCTCTGATCAGTTTGTCCCTTTCCCCAGGTCTTTCTTCTTGGGGTAGAAAATTTTGCCTGTTGGGAAGACCTTCAGTTCAGCGTAGAGCCCCAGATGGTATTTTATATCCACAAAGCTGTACAAAGTCCCTTTTGCAGGCTACAAAGATGATTCAGAAAGCATACAAAAATCTCCTAGCCATCTTGAAAGAAAAACTACCAAGGAATCAAAGACAAAATAGAAAACTGAGAATACCTTTTGCTAGTAGTATTACCAGGGCAAATATTAACAGAATATTTAGGAGATACAGGATAAGCTGAAAGACATTCTGATGTCCTCTAGGGGATGATTCAGAGAATCTGGAAGGATAGGATGTGTCACGTTTGTCTGCTATTTTGACTTGATGCTAACACTATTTGTATCACCCTTCTTCTTTAATTGCATCTGCAGTGCAGCTCCAAATAGGGCTAAAGAAAAAGGAGAGACATTCAAGCTCTCTAAAAGTCTGCTTCTTCAACCCAGTGAAAATAACAGAAAGTCCATGTTCAGAATCTGTCCACAATGGAATCATAAAGGTAGTTATTATTACCAGACCAAATATAGAAAAAGAAATCTGCAGTTAGAGCTCTATATTCTCTATAAAACATTACTTGCTCAACAGACATTTGCTCATTTGATTCTCACAAGATCAGCAATAAAAATATTCATCTGCAAAGGATCATTAAATCTCTGCATACAAAATGGTTAGCTGACTTATCAGTTTGGTGTTGCATATAGTTGAACAGGAGGTACACTGGTAGGCTAATTGCATTCTAGGCTATATTATAATGTAGAGAGGACAGATTAACATTATCCCAATTCATCCAGTTCACAAGACAAACCTGCTTTAGAAATGATCCAACATGAGTATTAAAGAATATTCATTTAAAAAAAAAAAAAATTTGAAAGATATGCAGTGAATGAGATAGAAGTTCTCAAGAGTTAAAAAAATTGTCAGTTTAAGCAAATCACATTTATGACATTCAATTTTGGTAGCTGTGGATCACTCTTTTAATACCTGACCTGAGATGTTGTAATCTGGATCTCTGAAGTGCTGAGATGACGAAAACAATACAAACTACGGTTCATTCAAGTGTGGGAAAGATTTCAGGGTGTTGTCAGGCCTTACCTGGTTCAAACCGAATCATCCTGATTTTAGCACTGTTGATCCTAAAGTCTCTGTCTCAATTTCTAACCTTAAAGTTAGAAATGGGGGATAACATCCCTATTCACACTAAGAGAAAGCAAATGACTGTGAATTGTGCTGGCAGATGAGCCCACTGAAAATTTAGCACACAAAATACAGCACCTCACATTTAGATAGTGAAACTAAGTATTTAACTGCTCCCTAACTTTCTCATTTTGTCTTTCTTTTGCTCCAGATAAAACTACCACTCAAATGCAGTTTGTAGCTAAAAGCCTGTGTGTAGAAATGCACTTGGACAAAACAGGCCCACTTAATCTTGGTATTTGCTTTTGATTGACTGCTTCTAAATACTAAGGTTTTAATGAAAGAAAGTTAAGTGTCAAATGAGCCTAGAGCATCCTGGCCAGATTAGCGCAAGTTGACCAGGCCTGGAGCCTTCTGATTACAAGATTTTTATCTCTGAACTAGAATCATGAACTGTGGGATTAGAATGTGTCCACCTTTCAATATTTGAAGCAGCCCCAAACATACCACAGATAACAGTTGCTAAGTGAGGGTGTGTTTGATTCCCAGCCTCTGGATCCTCTTTCCGATGGGTGACACAGGCACACAAGAATACAATCTTTTTTCTGTACTATATTAATTAACATGAGATTTTAGCAGCTTAGGAAACATATCCACAGACCACAGCTGCAGAAAAAACTGTAGCAGAAGACTTGAAACCCATGTTTCATAATCTGGGAAAATGACATCTTTAGTTTTTGAAGAGGTTTCAGACTCAAGAGTCTCTATGAAGCACCTATAAAATGTTATCTCTTCCTCCCATCACATGCTTCCTAAAAGATCTAAGTTCTGAGTTGATTATAAAAGCATTCTATGTGCTGAGGAACCACATAAAACAGGCACTTATTCCACAGACAGGCCAATTCTGACATAACATGATCTATGCTGAGATTCTTCGATTAAAATTGGGAAAAAAAGCAATTTCTTTGCTCTGAGGCCCTGGTGAGGCAAAGATGGGAGATGGAGGCAGAGATAATCAGTCTGAAGCAATCAGACAACCAAAAAACATGTTTAAACACCAGCTTCAGCAGTTTGGTAAGGTTACAAGAAGACCTGCTTAATTTATGAAGTACCAGGAGGCCTTAATGTGCCATTCTTCTTATGAGACAACATAGATTTTCTATTGTGTTTCACAAACAGGTCATCTACTTTACATTAAAATCTGAAACTTTATGATAAAGAAGTTCAAAACAAATATGTGGAATAGTAGACACTAAAAGGAGCTAAGGCATCATAAAGAGCATTTGGGAACAATGTGGTTGAATAGTTAAAGTATTTATTTTGTTTAATGAAATTGGAAGCTTCAGCAAGTTTATATTTATTTTAACCGGATGTGCTGGTTAAAAAGATGTTTTTTCTAGGATGATATCTCAAGAATCTGGTAGGGGAGAAACTAAAATACATTGGAATAAAATTTTATTATGACAATTACTACTAATTATTTATTATCTCTGCTGTTTAATCTCAAAGGTTCAGTTTCTTCCAACAAATTCATTTTGTGGGGGGAAAAAAGAACTCAGTTGAATAATACCAGTAGAAGTACATTCAAAAAAGAATTCTGCCAACAGTACATAATTCGTACAGGAGAGCGTATATTCCTGGAAAGGTGGAAAAAGGTTGAAGTGGAATATTTGAATGAATAAGTATGAAAATAATTATATAGATCCTATTACATATTACATTCAAATTTTTTAAGTGCCTGTATTAAAATATATTTAAACTTGCAACATTTTGCCGTCTTATTTCCTCAGACCAGTTTTTAAAGCAGAAATCCTTCCTAATAATTTGAAATCGGCTTTTAAAATTTTTCTCTGGCATAGAAAATTATGTTATTACAGGTTTGTAAGGATTTCTCAGATTCTAATTTTAAAGTATAATCTCTGGATTAAGATTAATCTTAATTAAGATCAATAAACTGCATTAATAAACTGAAAAGAACTGAGAAATTGGTAAAGAATGCTTAGAGTCAATGTCTGAAAAAATACAAAAAAGACATGAAAGTGATATTTTTTTAAGGTTTTATTTAGTATTTAGAAGAATCAGCAAAGACATATAAATTGAAATAAAATGTGAAGGTGAAATTAGATACGTGACTAAGAAAAAGTTTTGAATGAAGGGTATTCTCAGGGACTGTGATGGAAAAATTGTCCCACAGAGCAGCACTGCAGGCAATACAAGGTGGAGTGCTTGCTGGGTTTTTTGCTACATTGAAGGAGGTATTTTAATACTAATTAATTTCATTTTTGAACAACTTTAATGTAAGCATTTCCCAGAAACTGGTAGCAGATCTTTCCTCTACTTTCTCATACCACTGCATAGTGGCACATGATCTCATATACTTCACACCCACACAGAGAGAAATTATTTTAAAACTTCAACAACCCTGAAATTTTCCCAGAGGGAAAAAAATAAATTTGGAAAGTATAATAATAGAGGTAAGTATTAAATATATGTGAGGACTAGTCACAATAAATTATAGCGCAATTTCTTACAAAACTGTGAGTATCTCACTGTAAAATTCTGGAAAGGGGACTATTTAACCAGATAATAAACCATCTCAGAGGAAGCACTTCATTTGGAAGCAGACATGATTTTATAGAATACTTGACACTGGTCCACAATTGAGATTACAGAAAATAATTAGTGATCAACCTCAAAGGGAAAGAAAATTGCTTCAGGGAAACATTTGTAATGGTAGTCCCACTTTAATCCTCCTCCAGAAGGACAGCATTGAAAAATATTGAAATTCAGAAGAAACTGCAGATTTGGTTTCCTTAATTTCTACCAGTGCCTAAAAAAGAGAAAAACCCATGAGAACACCCCTGCAAAAACATTCCCAGACATGGCCCAGTTGTAGCAGGAGCTCACCTAATCAATAAATTATTTTTTTTTAATTATTTGGGAATTACCCACCACCACCTACTCTTCATCACAGAAAAAATCCCACCCAAATGCTGAAGTAGTAGAGTCAGCACCTCTTCCACCAGGAAGAATACCTTATCATGCATTCTGAGCTACAAAGAGATAGATTTACTCTTGTATGGGACAGTACAGTTGTGACAAAGTCATGTTTAGCTGAGGGCTGGCTGTAATTTGTCTCATCATGCTGAAAAAACCATTTGGATTAGTGGGAAGAAGACCAATAATACAGCGTTCTTTGCTATTCCTTCTCCAGACCAGGTCCAGCGCAGCTGACCAGAATTTTTAGAGTTCCTTGGGAGCTGTGGGATAAAAAGATTAAATAGCATTAAACAGTAGAGGAGATTATCATAGGAGTTAGGTGTTACATTTCATTATTCCTTTAATTAGAAGTATGCATCATTGGGTATATTCTTTTATAATGCTTAGCCCCATAAGATTTAACTGAAGACTGTAAATTTTTAAGTACTGGAGAATTAAGGGAGGAAGTACTTTCCATCTCCTATTCATTTTGAAACTGTTCATTGAAAAGTTAAAGCTTTAATCAGCTAAAGATCAGTTTAGAAATTGACTACATTAACTTCTTCTTTTGTGTGCAGAGTAAAGTTCAAATTTCTTAAGTGAAAAAGCTTATTTTAGATTTCTCAAGCATCATACAGAAGGCACAGAACAAGAACATTTTATGGAATGTAAAACTGAACTGACAATTACTCCTTCGCCTGCTTGCTATATCTTAAATTCAGTACAGGATTTTGTAATGATTTTATATCACACAGCAGTATACAAACTCTTTGAATCTTCCTGAACTAAGTATCTATGACACTGTTACCTGTGCATATTAAACAGGCGGTTTATTTGATCTCAGGGTCTTTTTCCATTTCTTGTTGCTTCTGTTCCACAGTGATCTCAGAACCTGACTTCATAAAGCAGATTTTGAAGTTGGCCAATACCACAGATTAGAAAATATTTTGAGTCTGAAAAAAAAGGTAATTTTTTTCAACCATCTTTAAAATGTATTTAAAAAACTTGCATAGACATGACTGTGCTCAGGGTTTTTTAAGATACTTGTAGCAAAATACTTTTTTCTTTAGTATGTAGTCATCACACTCAAGTCTGCTAGAGCAGTTTCTGTAGTTTTGCTTCTACAGTCCTAGCCTAGACAGCAAGGCTGATGTAACTTGAGAGAATTCAGTTCCTAAACACTTTCTACTGCACTAGTTCTGATCTCTGTTATTTGTAGACTTTAGAATGAGCAATCACAAAAAATGACAAGGTGACCCATCACTCTTCTGAGCTCAGCCCAGGCTCTCTCTCTTCTCACAGCTTTACACCACAAGACCAAATAGAACACAGAGAAAGTTACTTTTCAGCACCAAGCTCTCCTAAAATCCAAACTCTTCCTTGGGAAGACTAACTTCCTAAAGAGACACAGCCATCTGTCTCTTCCTACCACTTGCTGATCCTTCCCAAAATATATTCAGCTAGTTTTCTTGAATTTCAAAGGCATTTATTAACCCTTTCCTCTCTTGTTTCGAAGAGAAACTTGGCTGAAGCACAGTGGAACTCAGACTGGGAAACATATATTACAGAGAAGTGTATAATCCTGTGGTTGGGAATATTTTTGTACTTCAGCCAATACAAAATACTGAGAGAAGACACACTATAATGAGACATAAGTCAGTCCCACTAATCATCTAATTAGGAAGGAATATAATGAAGGTGTGGTAACTACTGAGTAAAAATGGTTTTTAACTTGGTTACAATTTGTATAAATTTACTGTCAGAGGTGACTACATTAGTCCGTTGTTCCATTCAGTAATGAAAATATTGTTCACTGAGTAATTAAATTTAGATACCACTTATCTGCACATTAATTTTCCTATGTGCTTTGATAGTAATCAGATGTCACTTGAACAATATAAACTTGTATGAAATTGATTGACCCAGTGAGAAACAGTTTTATTGCTGGAAACCAAACATGTTCACAAGAATGCAGGGCATAATTTGTGTTGACTTATATGATAGTAGTACCCATGAGTCCATGAACGGAAGTCATACTGTCTAGTAAAAACATTGGAAATGCAGGTCAAAGCATGAGTATCTTGATTTAAAATTGATTCATGTTGAAAAACTTCTAAGTGGGCAACAGTGTGAAAATTCTGAAACAGCTTGAAAAGGTTTGGAACTGATGATATTTAAAGTGAAGATCACTTCCAACCCAAACCACTCTATAATTCTACAATTATGTGAAACTAATTACCCCTGACATCACTAAGTGGTAGAATATTCAGATTAGATGATTCCTTTGAGAGGTCAACAACTTGTTTCCTTTCTACCTTGCGTATGCCTGGGGTGGATTATGATATTGTACCATGTCATATCATACCATATCATATATCATCTCTCTCCAGCTTTGCACCATAGCTTACACAGCGACATATTGTGTGAAGTCAATGACATAAGGTGACAGTACAGATGCATTTACAGAACTATGTTGAGCTGAATATGCCATTTTTAATGTTGATGCATTTAGTGCATGAAACTTCCAGAGCCCCTCCCAGAGGATGTTTACCCCTGTACCTGGAATGATTAATTCCAATAAAGAAGTCCCTAAAGTACAATTTACAATTCAGACATGAGTATACACAGCCAGATGCTGCCCTTGCAAGTCAAAAGATTATAGTTTCACAATGTGTTTCCCATCTGATCTAATGTTACTCTTTGACTTCCATAGAGCAGATCTTTATTTGCAGATCAGACTAGATGGAAGACTAGACAGAATTGGATTAAAATTGTCTCTTCAGATACAGAATCTAATTATTTTAGCTTAGGTGCACAGAAATTGCTATATATTCTGGGTTTTACCTGGCTTGCCTACTTAAAAAATAATATTACCTCTTACATTTGTTGAAAAAAAAGAAGGGATAAATACTTCTTAATTTTCCACTGTATCTGTAGGTAGATGAGATTTACTACATGGCATCATGCATGACTTTTTCCTAGTCTGAATTAAATGGAAGAACTACAAGCTATTTTCCAGTTTATGATTCAAGGTCATTACTTGTAATGTTGTAATAAATCTAAAGTTTTGATGCTAAATTTGCAGTATATAGACTATGATATAAGGAAATAAAACAGTTAACATGGTATTTATTTCTATTTTGTTCTATTGGAAATTTCCTTTTTCAAAGTCAGAATCCACTTAACAATCAGAAAATACTTGAAACTTTTCATTAGAGTAATAATTCTAAAGCTTTGTAATTAAAAAGTCAGTGGAAGTCTGAACACAGATATCTCTAGAAGCCTTAGTTCAGAGGAGAGGGAACTCCTAAGCAGACTAAATGCAGTGAGCAGATGTGAACCTGTCCTGAAGGATTCGGCCCAATAGTGAAGGAAATTCAGCAACAGGCATAGTATCATGACATAGATTCTGAAAACATTGTGCAGCACATAGATTTTGAAGAGATTGTTCAGTTTGTCTTTGGATGTCACCTGTTTTTTCAATATACAGATCAGATGATTTTTAAATTTTATTTCAATTTTAAAGCCATTTCAGTGACTTTTTACTGCTTCTGTCACTTCACTCCTTTGGAAAAGTCATTCTCTGTGTCTTTATGTTGGATGTCAACATTCTAAGAAAAAAATTAAGAGAAGCAAGGTCTCCGAAGTGTTCCTTGTCAAGTTGTTAAGGATCATTACTGTGTTTTCTATTGATGAATATTAGGACACTATACCTATCTAAAAAAAAACAAACAAAAAGCTGTCTTTGAAAGAGTCATGTTATGGTGCAATTTCACACTCAGCAAAGCTTTATGACCTAGCAAGAAGGAAAGCCTGGACTTGTGGGAACAGAGTAATTGAACAGAACAAACACATATGCAGATTGTATCAGCTTCTATGTTTAGACCTCTTATTTTAACTGTTTTAAATATATTCTCATTTTCATACTTCTGAATATTGAGGCATTTATTTTGGTCATAAGTTTTGTAATTTGAAAAATGTTGGTCTTGTGCTGTATTTCACAACATGCAAACATTTTCATTTTATTTTTGAAGGTATAAAAATGTTGTTGGAATACCAGCTTTTTGCCTTACTCTGCTATCATATGTCATTTAGAAATTTTACTTAAAGTTTTATCAGGAAAAACATTTTTAGAAAAGTTTCCTTTTTATTACTTTGCATATAATCTATTCTAAAAAACCAGTAATTATTACAAATACATGATTAAAAAATTTAAAAAGTCAATCTTCCTTCACATTAGCACAACCAAACCATCATGAAGCTTAATCTATTCCATGGGTAGTTAATATTCCAGTTAATTTTTTTCTTTTTATTGCCTGTGAAACTCTCCTTTGAAATGGTTAAACCTGACTTTCCACAGCTGCATGTGACATCGGCAATATTGCAGTCCGTAGGCTGGATCAAACTTTAGTGAAGTCAGCAGGGTATTCCCTTGAAGCTTGAGCTCTGGATCATCCCTAAAATGTGAGAGAAGCAGACAACACAAGCAATTTGCCTCATCCCCCTCTACTGCTTCTTTTGTTTTAGCTATTCAGTTTATTAGCTGAGTTTTGTAGCATCTTAGACAACCTGCATAGCTGTGTTTCATCTTTCTGCTGAATATGCAAGTTAGTGTCCTCTTAAAAAGCAGCTGGGCCTCCTCAGCTGAAAACTCAGAGATCTATGATTTTCTTTGACAACAGCATACAGTCAGTGCTACATATTATAGGAGTGTTTTATAGAGGTATTAATATTCATTCAACTTGGATTTGCCAATAAAGGAGTAAATAAGAATTATTTGAATTGTATATCCAAATCCTGATTTATATTTTTTTATTTATATTCTGTGTTACTGCAGGATAGCTAAGGTCATTTTACTTTTTCAAAACTACCTAAATTTCATGTGACTATAACTCAGTAACAAGCCAGTAAACCTAAACAAATTTCAGTATACTAGGTGCTGGCCTTAAACCGGGAAGTTCTAGAAGTTTGTGGGTTTGTTTTTTTTATGAGATATTTGGGTGCCAGCCAATTAGATTCACCTCACTGGTGTGCTGTATGCAAAGTGCAGGTAAGGCACAGGCATCTGAGACCCTTGCTATGAACAGAACCAAAAAATGAGCTGGAAACATACATAATCGTATACTTTAAAGCATATTTATATATGTCTTCAAAGTGTCTGATTATACTCTTCACAAATAGAGAAAAAGTAGCTTTTCCAAATATTGAAGAAAGGGTTTGGAAGAGAAAGCTCACACAAGTAAAAGTGAAAATACTGCAAAGCTCACTCCACTGCACTGAACAACAGCTGATCTGCACTATGAAACTGATAGACAATACAGCAAACATTTGTCTCATTCTTTAGTATTTGATTATTAGGTATCATATAATATATAGGTTAAAAAAGAAACAATATGTGTCAAGAACCCCTCCAGGGAATTTTTGGAAAAAACAGTAATCGAGTATATACAGTAAGATGTACAATCCAAGAAGGGAGAAGTAAATACTAAGTACTACAAGGCTGTAAAACCAGACTGACCATCCTGTAACTTCAGCATGAAATTATAGGTAACTATGTAAGGAATCACATCCTTTTACAAATCCAAGTCTGAATTACCTACGGTTTCCACGGTTCCTTTAAATTACTATTCAAAATTTTTCTCCTTTGAGAATTATGATCAATGAACACAATCAATAATACAAAGTTACATATATTTAGGAGAGCAGCCATTTCACTAATCTCTACAGCCAAGCTCTTATTACACTGAGAATGTAATGGTGCAAGAGAAGAAATTTAGACTAGTTCTTAGCCAGCATAAGCAAGGAAAGGTGGTTTGAAATATTAAAACCATTTCTGATATAATAAAAAGGGAAATAAGTTTTGCTGTCTGCTTCCTATCAGAGAAAGAAATGACTGTGGTCCAAGACAGTTTCTTATATATCTCATTTTAGAGACCCATGCACTTCTACCAGGCACATATTTGACTCAAAAGTGATTGAATATGGCATGAAATGAGTGTAAGCTTCTTGGCTTTTTTGATAGTTATCTAAAGCCTTGGTCCAAAGTGAGTGTGTAATTGTCCCTCAAATTGCATGAGAATGGCATCTACCGGGGAGAACTGAGGAGGACTGCCTACCAGATGCTGGAGTCAGAGTGGGGATTTAGGAGCTCCTGACCTGAGCTGGAGTGAGTGAAGGGTTCTCAGTGTTAGTGAGCGGAATCAAGGGACCTGCCTGAGAGATCCAGTTCCTGGGGGTAAAGTGACAATATGGACGTCATCAGGTCCCGACTGAAGTCATCGATAAGATCACAGCAATGGCCCCACTGACCAGCAAGAAGGAAACACAAGCTGTTCTGGGTGCCATAGGGTTTTGGAGGATGCACATCCCTGAGTTTCTGATTACTCTGAATGGTATCAGAGACTTCCACTCTATCACTAAAAGAGTCACAGTGAAAAGCAAAATATACTGAAAGCAGTGCCTCCTTCTCAGAATATTAATTCTACTTGGTGAACAAAAAAGTACCTCACCAATACCTAATATTAGTCTCAAAGAGACAATCTACTTGTCCAAAACCCATCAAATCCTGTAGCATAGTGACAAACTCAATACAAAGGAGTAACTTCTTCATCCAAGAGCTAGTCATTATGAACACTTCACATGATAAAATGTGTGAAAATTTGAAAGATGTCCCTTCTATCCTTAGTATGATTCCTAACATACTTTAACCGGATACCATAGTATCCTTTTATAAAACACTTCTCACTCCAGTAATGGAAGAAGATTCACTATAAAACCCACTCATGCTACAGTTTTTCAGGTGGTGGAGCTACATCAAATATCACACACATGCAAAAAATATTCATAAAATCACAAGAAATGTTGGATTGTTTAGAACTTGAAAGTCTTGTTTCTTCGTCATGTCCAACTGTAATATAGAAGTTCTTATTATTAAAAATAAGTGCTTAGGAACAGCAGGACTGCTAGCCTACAGAGGGATTTAATAATCCCAAATGGCCTAACATTCTTTCAGGCTCTGCGCTGTGAGTATTTAAAACAGTTATTCTTTCCACCCTGTAATTTTCCCTACAGATTCTACAGTTAGGAACATTTCCAATGGAACACTGATATTAAGGAGCAATTTTCTTCCAATCCACAAGAAAACAAAGTAGGACTTTTGGGTAATCTTTCTTCACTGTTGTGTTAGGTGTTATCATTTATCATGGGAACAGGGAAACAGTTATAGAAATTAACATTGTCCATTACAGTTAAGCTTTGAAGCTTTATTTTTTGCTTTTCATCCCAGAGCCCCTTCTGGAAAATATTTTTTTTAAGGTTCATTTTAAAACAGAGCACAATGTGATACAGATCTATAGTTTCAGAAGGGACAAAAATACATACTCATAAAAAGGTCCAAACGCAGTAGTTTAAATTCAGAAAATTATCTCATAAATCTGAGCTTATTTAAACAAAATGCCTTGTAGTGGACAGTGGGGCTTGGGAAAGAAAACTAAATATATGACTTCTTTTCATGTTTCATTTCTTTTTAACACACCAAACATTAAGAGTTTAACACTGTTAACATGGCATTTGCATTATACATATTGTTGCTACTATTATATCCCAGTACCTGAAAGGTCCAGTCAGGCAAAGATTAAAAAAATGAGAGGTCGCATAGAAACACAGATGTAGAAAAATTTAATTTTCCTCAGCTTAACACGTAAAGCTAATTAACATTAACTAAATCATTCTACATTTACCAATGTTTTCTCAAGGTCTTTTAAGAGAACAGACTGAAAACAGATCTCTGCTTTTCTGCAGCACTCTGCAGTGGCAAACCCACTTTCTTTCTTACTTTTTTACTTGCCACTTGCTTCTATTGTGACAAAATATCTTTAAGCCTGCTAGCTCACATATCTCCTTAGAAGACCAGAAAAAGCAATTTCAGATATGCATGAGACACAAGTTCAGTGTCATAAAAACTGGAGACAGTTGCTTCCAGAATGAAAGCCCAGCTACCCAATCACTAACACTGTGCTTAGAAATGGGAATTTTCTTGTTTATATTGCAACTGTAAAATGTAGAAGCTCTAACTATGATCATTATTTGGGAAAGATGTATATACATGATGTTAAGACTACCTCTCGTTGTGTCTCACTACCTACTTTGATTTAACTCCGATTAGGTACCCAACACTTGATTCGGATCTTTTTTGTCATACTCAAAATTGCACTGCTCCATATGCAGCACAAGAGTCTGATATCATCAGACTGTAGACTGCTGGTATGAGGTGGAACATTTTCATGGTTTTTACATGAACTGCTTGACAAATCTGGGAAAGAGAATGTTAAGGAGCTAGCACTTGTGTGAAGACTACATCCACAAGGGATATGTTGCTAGAACATTAATTTCTAAGCAATAATCATAATATTTTTTCAACATAGGGCTACACAACACAATACATATTATTGCCTTTTTAATCCAGATGTCTTATTATTCAAACATTAAAAATACCAGGCCTAACTTTATCGCCAGGCCATCTCCTAGGAAGAACCCTTGCCAAACATAAATGTCTGCCCTAACTTTGATAAGACTTGAGTGTTTGTGAATAAGTACATTCATTGATTATCCTGCAGAAAGAGACTGAGTCCTTTCAGAAGGGTCACTATACTGTATACTGTCACTGTACAGACACACATTTGGAACTTCTAGGGCATAATTCCAGGCAGTTCGCAGGAAAAAAACCATTATCATGTGATTGAGATTATAATGTGCATGCTGCAAGGCATGTCATTAAAGCTGTGCAAGAAATATGATGGGCATAGTATTTGCTGTATCCAGGACCATAAGGTAGCCAGATGCATTCCAGAGGTCAGGAACTTCTTGAATTTTGAGTTCATGGTGGAGAATTGAAAGACAAATTAGGAATCATGGAAGATTAATTCAGGTACACTACTAAATCAAACAGTCAATTTGAAGGGAAAGAGAACTTTGCTGGAGACACATTAATTCGAGGGGAAAACCCACACGTTCTCCAGGGCTAATGCACCCATTACAGTGAACTCACAGGTTCCTCACAAGGACAAAAATATCCCTGCACTTCTGTCAGCCCTCCGTAATTCTTCACAGAGAAGACTCACAGAGCTCCAGCATGGGATGCCACTTGTGGAATCCACCCAGTGTGGATCATCTTCATGGTGTAGAGTCCATCTGGCTGTCCATACATCTGTCCATCTGCTCCAGTGTGGGTCCCTGACAGGCCACACCTACTACCGGAAATTCTGTTCCTGTGTGGGCTTGTCTACACAGACCGTGACTCCTGCCAGGATCCTGTTCCATCATGGACTCTCCGTGGGCTGAAGCTTCCCTCAGGGCCTTGGGCAAAGGGATATATGCATTTAATCAACTTTTTGAGTCACCTCTCTCCATGGGGAGCACTAAGATTTGATATGCATTCCTACTTTTCAGTAAAAAAAACCTGCCTTATCAGGAGACTATCATGTCAAAAACAATAGTTATTTACAGGAACAGAAGCAACACCTTTAGGAAACTGCTGAAACTCAAAGGGAGATTCACCACAAGTGACATAACAATACAGTGGTCAAGTTTTTTAAAAGGGTACATACCCAAAAAAAAATTTCTGTTTCAATAGATTGGAATTTTCAAAGGTATCAATCCTTGACTGATCACAAAACTACTTGACTCTTGCCATCACTACTAGCAACAGACGTCACTTTGGTACTGCAGCTACCTTTTCCGCTAAACAGTTGCAGAAATATTTTGAAATTGTGTCATTTAAATGTCCATTAAAATCTTTGATTCTCCATAAATCATGGTATAGTTTTTCCCATTTCTTCAGAGAACCCAGTTCAGCATTTGGTACTAAGAACGGCTGAACTGCAGCAAAATATCTCTTGATTTGCCTAAGTACTGTAAAAGACATGACAATAGGTTTCCCGCATTAACATTTGTCTGATGTAAGATCCATGATTATCCCATATTTGCCCACAGTGACAGTCACTGTGATGGTGCTATGGATAAGCCACAGAAGCAGAAGAGCACAAAATTAGTATTTATGTTACACTAAGCTATGGATATATTAGGAGCCAGTTGAAGTGTCTATATGTATGTGTATTACACCATTTGAATAGGATTTCCAGGTATTTGTAATAAGTTGCAAGCGCACATCATGTCTTTAGTTAAATAGAAGACAACAATACGTTTTCCACCTTGAAAACATATCTTAATCAAAGGTCACTCTGAGTCATGCTGACACACTTCAAAAAAGTTTCACTATTTTTCTCTGAGTTTTTCCCATTTTTATTATGTTTATTTTTTTAAATAGTATTTCTGTCTGGATATATTTAGAAATATCTTCTCAAAAAAAAAAAAAAAACAAAAAACAGAAAAACCCAGAAAAAAAGGAATGAAAGGAGAAAAATATTCATCAACCAAAAGAGCTCAAAAGGAAAATAAATTAAAAAAAATTAAAAGCCCAGAAGTTTTAGGAGAGCACAAACTGGTATCAGTTACAATACTTAATTGTAGTTTCCAAGCAAACCTAATCACAGTATCCTTCTGCCTGTAGGAGCACCAAACACAGAAGCTGCAACTAAACTGTATACTTTTGAAGCAGTACTGGAACTGAAATCGACAGAACTCCTGCACTAGCTTAAGGAAAACTCTACCTAAGACTCTTTGAGGTCCTATTTCATGATATAAAAGGATGAAGAACTTGCTAATACCCCTTTTACAGCTGTTCAAGACTATAAATAAACAAACTGTTTTGCTGAAGTTTGAGTCCCAATTTCATACCAGTTAAGTTGTAAGTCGACTATGGAGTCACTGATCAGTGAAAAAATGAGTGAAAGATGAAAGATTAAATCCTTCTAACCAAACGAGTAATTTCCACAGATTCCTTATGTCATCAAATAATATATAATCTCAGTGAGGGGAAAGACGTGTCTTTCAATTAAACTCTTCTATGCTTATAAAATTATTCAAACTTGTCTTGCAGTAGACACCCTGTAGACATTTGCATCATATTTTACTGTTAATTATATCATAATTTATAATCTATAAAATAATTATCTATTATACTAAATGGCTTTATCAAAGATTGTTTCAACTCCATTATATGCAAATGAAAAAAGATTTTGTTTGCTTAATTCATTCTGTCAAAGCTTTCTGTGCCCACTTGACTGAATTTTGATTTCAGTCATAAGATTTTAATACCTTATACGTCATTGTATGATGGGGTTAGGGTCTCCATCATGTATTCTTAAGGATTAAAGTTCTTGGTGGCTACTCTATCTCAGTGAAGGGACAATACGAGACAGGTATTAAAGAGTAGTGTGAAGTAGGAGCAGCACGGAATGACAAAGATACATGAGAAAAAATAATAGTTTGAGGACAGGAATTAGAATATTAACCATGTGGCAGCTTTCACATTGTATGGGTTTTATTTAGAGTCATCTTAAATCTGATAGGAAAAAAGATTATTTTAGACAGGACAGGAAGAATCTTTGAGTATACTGAATTCGTTAGTGTTTTCCTCAACAAAAGGTCAGCTTGTATCTCTATTTTTTTCAAAAGGTCATTAAGGAGGGGCTTGCTGGATTTGGCATCTGAAATCACTCAGAGAGCCCTGCCTGTGTGCTCTATGTTCCTGTCACATATTAATTTCAGTGCAACTACACATCCTGCACAGTGTATTCCGTACAAGTGAATTAAGAACTGTGTCCTGACATTCTAAAAGTGGATACTGGGACAGAAATATGCTCACTGCTTACAGACAGAACTATTAGCACAAGTAGAGTGTTTACAGAAAAGGAAGATTTAAATTCATGTAAGCAATATAAAGCAATTGTTACAAACAGATGGCTGCACCAGTTGCCTTTTCAGTAATTCATCTGTAGTTTTGAAGGATGGACTGAACCCTTTTTTTTCTATCCCAGTCTAGACTCAGAAAAGGCAAATATCAACTTGATTGTCAAGTACGTCATCTCAATCAGCCAGGCACAAACATGCAACTTCTTGTTAGAATAAAGGGTGGAGTAGTGCCTACCAAAGCTAGAAAAGCTATAGAGATGTAACTGCTGTAGATGCACATCTCTGGGCTCTGTTTTGACACCCTCTCTGTAATGTGTCTTCACATTCTGAACTCTGAGAGCACTTAACATGCAGAGCTGCTTTGAGCTCTGAGCTCGCTGTGAAGTACCTAAATTCATAGCTGTGATCCTGAAGGCTGTAGCTCAAACTGATGGCATTTCTTAGCAATTTTATCTTCCAGAGGAGTATTTTTTTATCTCTCTCTGTCATCACCTATGGCTTTTGTCTCTGTGCATGAAAAGAAAGTTCCTCAAACTGGTCAGGTCTCTTCTCTTACTTCACCATGAGGTCCCCCAAAAAGTTAGAAATATAGACAGCTACTGAGGTGGTCATCCCACACAGATCTGCGCTTCCTGAATTCCCTAAGCATTTGCCATCGTTCATCCTGTGCTTTCTACTCATTCAGCTGTAGACTTTTACAACCTGGAAGGATGAGTCACGTCTTGTTTGCATAACTTCCATTTTTTCAGAGAATATACAACATTCTTTGCATCAGAATGAGAAAAAACATGAAATTAAAACTGTGTAGATGAGTCTTGGTCAATCAGCTGAGGAGAATAGAGTATTGTAGATTACTGTACTCCTGTATTTACATGTGTATAAACTAGACATCTACAAAGAAAATTAATGCCACTAAAGATCTCAATTTGAACACAGAACTAAGGTAGAAACCTGATTCCACCAAAATCAGTGGTTAATCTCTTTTTTCATTTAATAAGGCTACTGTTTCACTGTCAGGTTTAAAACCATCAAACCTGAGTATATGCACACCTGACTTGTGTTTTCTGAGGATCAGTTTTTCATTTGTACAAGAGCTCACATGCATTGCAAAATCACCATCTTTAATGCTAAACTTACAATATTCTGTTACAATTCAAATCTGTTCTTCATGGTTAAATCCATTCCTACCTCTGAATGAGCAAAGTAGCTCACAGTTCAACATGCACTTCAGCAGATCAAGTCAAACATCTGCAAAAAAGCAGGACTAGGCCCAAAGGTGCATAATTTACACAATGTTTAAGGGAAAGAAAACAACTATTCCAGTGAAGCTAAACATAACTTTAGGTTTTGGTAATGAGGCTAACATCGCCCTCTTCTGGTTTGAATGTCCAAATAATAAAATTAACACAGACACTGATAATACATGTATCACTAGTGATCAAGTTATCCACAAATTCTGTCATTAGAAATCAATACAAAAGCATAACATAGGCACAAAAAAAAATCATCCTCGTTGTTGATCAATGAAAAATGTCTTTATTTTAGCCTACATTGCATAAAAAAATATGTCATCAAAATGAATATGAGGAAGAACTTTTTTACTGTGTGGGTGACTGTGCACTGGAACAGACTGCCAAGAGAGGTTGTGGAGTGTGATTCTGGAAGAGTCTGGTTCTTCGTGATTCTGTGAAATGAAACAAAATATCAGGCTATTTTTAGGATTTTAAATGTCTTCCAATATTAAAAAAAAGAAAAAGTACAAATACACTACTCTTATACAAAACTTTTCAACTTATAATTGGTGCAGGCAGTCTGGGCTTAGTGCAGGGAGTTGAAGTGATTAAAAGAAAGTTTTGATTGAAGCTACTGCTAGGGTCAAGTAGACGAACCATAGCACACTGCCAAACAGTTACACAGCCTGGTAAATGCTAGGGCTGGGTAAGATACAGAAACAAGAAGAAAGCCACTTTGTATATGGTGCTGAGAACGGGTGCCTTAACTGCCACAGAGTAACAAACTCACCTAAGATTATGCCTAGAATATCAATGAACCTTAAATGAATATAAATAATGAACTTAAGTGCATTACACTTTGAAATCCATAGCCTCTGTCTATGTGTCTCGGTCATGAATCATTTTACACAATCACAGACTACACAGTAAACCAGACTACTTGTTTCTTACAAACCATTCCATTTTCTGCACACTGAATTGAGATGCAGTTTCAAGTGTATCAAAGTCCTTTCTGCAGAGATATTTTGTCTTTGCATCTAGTTAGGTTTTCCCATTTACTGCTCCTAAAACAGATGAGAAATACAACAGTACAGTTGCCCTGTAGAAATGAGTATGCCTTTATTCATGGAAGTACTGATGGCCTGCCATAGAGCTGATGTACAGTTAGTCTAAGGCTGACAGACAAAGGACAGATATGAGAGTCAGTTGACTGGAAGACATTAGATATAAACAAAGTATGTTCTTAAAAGCTCCCTGCACAGATTTTCTAACTGAAATCCTTTCTCTTTGACAAGCATGGGGAAGGAGAAATGATAGCTAAAAGTGACTACTTTTTTCACTGATGCATTGCTATCCCTAACCCACGACACACATGGTGTTGAGACCAGTGATCTCTACAAGAAAGAATTCTGTGTTTCTGAAGCAGTAATTAAACATGTATTTCAGATGAATAATGTAGTTCAGAATACCACCTCACCTCCTTGCAGTAGCACTGGCTATAGCTCTCCATGCTTAAGGTCATTTCTCAGTGGTTTCACTGAGTATTGTCATTCTGTAGAAAATATGTCAGTAAAACCAGTGCTATCACACTTTTTTTTTTTTTTTTCATTCTCTAATTTTTTCCTGGTAAGATTGGACACCTGTTTGCTTCATTGGTTTGCTCTTCCCATCATCCTCTCAGATTTAATCAGAACTGGGACTGTACTTCTTTCAGACACTGTCCTTTGGCTTTGTCAAGATACCTTACTTAGACATTAATTCTACCATTTTCCATCAAATATCAACAGCTACCAAAGTCAGATATTGCTCTTGTATTGAAATGCTAAATGCATATCTAGCAAGATCAAATTTTAAGACAACTAACAACTTTATAAAACTTGTGTTGCTAACATGTTAGCAACACAAGCTAACATGTTGGTGACATCAGGCCATCAGCATAGTTGCTAAGTGACTGGCAGTTGGTTCTAAATCTGCACGTTTAACTGCTCCTGGGATGTTTCAAATCTGGTAGCACTTAATCTGCCTATCTGCAGGACATTTGAGTGATGACATGCTTAGTTGTCTCTTTTCCTTTCTTCCAATCTTCTTCCCTCCTTTGAACCAGGTGCTCTTGTTTCTTTCCAATGATAAGGGAGCTTGGCTGCCTGCCCAGACTTCTAGCTGCTCATCTGTCTGTCTTGAAAAACATAATAACCACAGCTTGAAAGCTGAATTTCAATCGTTCTCTGGTAGAACACAAAGTTGGGGAAAGGAGACTGATGGGAAAGGGGAAGGGTCAAGGAAAACTCAGTTATGCAGTAAGAATGCTCAGGGCTACGGTACAGCTGTCATGGGTCAGTTCTCATCACACAGAAATTTCTGAGGTAGGGATGACAGGGAGTCATAGCTAATGTAACTCGCAAGTGTGGGTAAGGGGAGAAAATAAGAGAGAGCATTCTGCTAAAAGTCTGTAGCACTAATGAGTTCAACTGCATCCCTGTAGAGCTCTCTATTCCTAAATACTACTGCAGAAGACAGTTTTCTCCCTTTCCTCCAGTACCTTAGATTACAAAGACCTTTGAATATATTCAAACCCTAGATCTAGATTCAGGCACACAGAATAAATGATGCTTCACATGACGCTTCACATGCTCAAAAGTAGTGTTTAATCTGTTCATCTGACAAACTCATCTTTTCTAGCCTCAGAAAAGCTCCTAATTTCAATGTCCAGCTTCAACTGTGTTTGCTCAAGGGCCTCCTTCCAGTCTACACCTGCTCAGCCTTCGAAGAGTGAGATGGACAGGTCATTGAAAATTTCTACTCACCATAGTTATAAATAAAAATTAGCCTATGATGACTTGGGTGTCTGGGGGAAATTCTTAATTGCATTAGAAAAACTATTGGATTATAAATCAAGTACCTGCAAGTTAGAAAATAAATATATAGCTGTAAATAAAGTTTCTAGCCATGACAGCCTGTTTTCCCAGTCCAAGAACACTTAAGCAGCATGCATGAAATTTTTTCATGCCTTTTCTTCTGAACTTAATAGAAATTATAAAAATAACACCATAACATTAGTCTTATAGAAATAATACATTTCCTGTGTTAGAAATAAAAACTAGTATTTATTCTCCTCATTCTATCAATTTGAAAGTAAAAACCACATAAAATATGTTGATAAATTTTATAATTTGAAGGTCACTAGAAAGGTATCAATGCAAAAGAGGGATTTTAATAGCTAAATATAATTAATTCTTGCATTTTTAGTATGGTACAGAACAGGAGGAACTGTTACATGAAAACTACAGCTGCAATTGGTTCCATAAAATAATCTCTAAGGATTGGTAGTGCTACCAGAATACCTTATAACATTTCTGTGTTCTTTAATTATTGTAATTATAGCTCAATTATCAAGAAAGAAGTGAAACGGTACAGTACCTGTATTTGCTAATGTGAAAGTTATACTAACTTTTATGGTACTGGTTTTGGTGACAGGCACTTATTTTCTAGCTTGTCTTGGAATTGACCAAAAACAAATTACAAAATTACGTAGTAACCAAAAAAAAATCTTGAGTCTTGTAAACCATAACACGCAGAGATCATATGAACCATCACTGAAATCCAACACCTGAAGCAGATCACTGTAATTACATCATGCCTGAAGTACTCATATAGAACACAATGCATCCTGCAAAATTGCTTATGTTATTGCGAAAGCCATTTAGTTTGTGGAAGCCTATGTAGTAATTCTTTCAGCCTTCATGACACAATTTTGTCTCCACTTTACAGACTCTGTCCCCACACTGACTAATGTAAAACCATGCTTTGATCTCTTTTTTTCTTGTTCTTCCAAATATGAAGAGAAACAAAGTTTTATTCCAGCCAATCAGCAAGTGAAGATTAAAGAGATCCCCATGGTCTCTCTCATGGAAATGACTCTATGGGTCCAGACTGATTGCCATTTGAAAGTGTTTGTGGAAAGTGTTTCCTTAAGCTCTAGTTTTTATGGGTTTGTACCCTTATTTTCATCTGAATTTGGAGTATTCTTATATTGAAAGCAAAATAAATAAATTATTAAATACATACATACATAATCCTCCCAAACCTTAACATAATTTTAAGTCCAAACAATGTATTTCCTCAGTTATCCTGTACCATGACCACCCTACATTTAAATGAATCAGAGGCGGCAGATTCCTAAAAGCAAATAAGTGTTAGTTTATAAAATGTTTTGCTTAGCTTTGTTTCAGCATTCTTTAACACCTCTTCCCCATCTAGACAGTTACCTCATCATGCAAGGACACATATGTGCTATGCATTGTTTCCTTGGACAGCTATTTTTACAATATCTTCAGCTTCATTAGAACTGAAAGACTATGTGTTGTATCTTTAAGGCTACTTTACATTTGTTATTAGACATGTGAATTTCCAACTCTGTGAAACCATTCCAGATGAGTCTGAATGGATTTTTACACTGCTAATTATAGGTACTCTCACACAAAGAACTCCTCAGTTCAAAATTGCAGATGCTCAAGGAAAAAAAAGGAGTTCTGTAAGACAATGAGAAATTAAATTTGAACTTTCCAAATTTAAATTAGAACAATTCAAATTACCTGATAGGCATGCTACATCTTTGATTTCTGCCCTTACTGCGATCTCTCTGCCACCAAGTTAGCAGAAATCACCTTTCTCAGAGTAGCTGATTTACCCTTCTCCTCTGTCTTACTTTTTTCATATGCTGAGCAGATCTGTCAGACAAAGTCCTAGAGTCTGACTTCACTATTTCCTTAGTATTTCCCTGACTATATGTCAATATGAATGAGAATTAATTTGTGGACATGTCGTTTTTGCTGTGCTTAAAATGTTAGACAATAACTGTTCACACTGTGAACACTGTTCTTTCCCCATATTTTACTGTAATTGGAAATAGATTCCTTTCTGCACACCTAGAATTGCAGGCATTAAGTGCAAGATGATGATAATTCTGTATACAGTTTTAGAAATGTAACACATCCTAAGAAGGATGACAGCTGTGCTGTGACCTGGCATCAGACACAGCTTTCAGAAATTAAACTAAGTCACCAGGAGCGATTTTCTGTTCTCAAAAGAAGGCATTTTTCCAGAGAAGGCACCTTTAACAAGGGTCAAGCTGAATGTTGGGTCTGGCCCCAGGCAGTGAAAGAAATTTAGCCTGCAGATCTCAGAGAGCAGCTGCCAAAAAATGCATGTCTAACTTATAAAATTAGGAGGAAGGTCTTAGAAGTGTCCTAAAGAGAGAATGTTGCTGTTGCTGCTGCTTACAATGTCAAAATAGGAGAGTTTTTTTGAGGCATCATGTCATCTGGAACTAGCTGTCACAGAGCCTGGAGAGGGAGAAAGACCAAAGTGTTGACGGAGAGTAGCAAAAGAAAGGAGCCAAGTGCATGTTTTCGGTAGCAAGAAAGAGCACTGTCAGATTGCCAGGGCAAGTCCTCTGTTATCTCAAATGTCAAATGCAACAGTGCTGTACCTGGGTGCTGGGAATGCTGCTGCCACACTTCTGACCTCTGTTTGCCCTGAAGATTCATACACAAAGGACGACAGATATGACCATCACCTGATGGCTCATGCAAAACTCTGTGGCAGCGTGCCCTACACAGCTTTTTTAATATTAATATGGGCCCACATGGTTGAGTCCTTCTGTTACTCCTTGTTTTGCTTGCCAGTATTTCTTAACTGAACACTAATTTTTTCATAACGTCATGAATAGTTTTACCCACTCTTTTGTCAGCTGTAGCCCAGTTCCCATCAGAAAAATTTGCTTAATGCCAGGTCACATTTCACTAGTGTTTTTTTATTAGTTGATTCATGTGATGCACAATGATGATTTCATCTTAAACACTGCTATGGTAGTACAAAAAACATGTCCCAGTTATGCACAGTAAAAGAATTCCTTCCTTCCTTCCTTCCTTCTTTCCTTCCTTCCCTCCTTCCCTCCTTCCTTCCCTCCTTCCCTGCTTCCTTCCCTCCCTCTGTCTCTTTCTCTCTTTCTTTCTTTCTTGTGTACAAAAACACTAAATGCTGACTTCAATACTATCATTCCCATTTCAAGGGAAGAGCTGTTCCACCACAAAAGATTAAAATATTTTATTTTTGCAAGAACAAAAATATTTTTTCTTTTGATGATCTCAAGTGTTCTGTTTATATCCTGTATATTGTATTTACAATATTTATCTTGTAGACAGGGATAAGAAGCTGAATAGTCCCCCTGTAATCAAGGAGGAAACAGTTAGCGATCTGCTGAGCCACTTGGATCCTCACAAGTCTATGGGACCACATGGGCTCCACTCAAGGGTGATGAGGGACCTGGCGGAAGAGCTCATTCTCCTTAATTTACCAACAGTCCTGGCTCACTGGAGGGGTCCCAGATGATTGGAAGTTGGCAAATGTCACACCAATCCACAAAAACAGCCAGAAAGAGGACCTGGGAAACTACAGGCCTGTCAGCCTGACTTCAGTGCCTGGCAGGGTTATAAAGCAGATTATCCCAAGTGCAATCACACAGCA